>ML829327.1:0-20280 GCA_009831015.1 Picea engelmannii | reverse complement strand
TTAAGTAGTTTGATATAAATGATAGTTTAGTTGGATTTATATTACATTGTTTAATTTCAGTAAGATAGATTAGATTGTTTAATTTCAGTATTTAATTTCCCTTTTCATAAAACATAAAAGATAAAAAGAGATTCTTGGCTGTCGTAGGGCAGCGAGCACATCAGTTTTGCAGGTTTTAACTAAATCTGTAGTTTTTGTCTATAATGTATATTTGTGCATAAGGAATTTCATAGCTGATAATTAGGTAGTTGATTTAAGTTATTATAATCATAGTTAGTATTTTGTGCATATAATAGTTAGTAGTTTATAGTTAGAATAGCGTAGTTAGTTTGGTTTGTTTTATTAGTTTCTAGTTTCCTTTATTTTAGTTTGTTTTCTTAGTTAGTTAGTTGGTTTTAGTTTGTTTTATTAGTTTCTAGTTTCCTTAGATTAGATCACTTAACTTAGATCAACTTTTTCTCTTTGGTTCTCTTAGAAGACCTTAGAGCGGCCAACAGAGCCGTTAAACTCGTCAGGGTGGTCCATTTCAAACGGCTTGGGTTATTTAGACAACCCCGAACCAGTTCCACTCTCCCAGTTGACGGACGGTCATTTTCGCCCGTCAACAGAATTGCAGAATGCCATCATGCAATTCCATAAGAAATATAATCTTCGAAATCAGAGAGTGCCTAAAAACCCCCCAAAGGGAAATCCTCCAAAAGGAAACCCCACAAAAGAAACTCATAGTAACACACCCTCTTCAAGTCAGCCCAAAAAGGACTCTGCTACAAAATATGTTGTGGACAAAGGAAAGCAAAAAGAACAGTCTCAAAAGAAAATACTAGAAGCAAGGAAAGAAACAACCACCAAAGAGGTAGAGAAAACCTCATCCTCTTTTAATTTTGAAAGTGAGATGGCCAAGATTAAAATTTTTGTACCATTCAATGAATTCATCAAGAACAACGAATATATAAATTAGATCATCAAGATGCTTAAAATGGAACAAACTTCTAACACCTTAAACATACAAGATGATCACCCTGCCATCTTATTTGGACCACGAGTAGAGGAAAATAATGATAATGAAGAAGTCCCCCCTTTCTATGTTATCTTGAAAATCCATGATATGACTCTTCACAGTGCCATGTTGGATTCCGGAGCATCTCATAACCTAATTCCCAAAGTGGTCATGGACCAACTAGGCCTTGACATCACAAGGCCTTACAAAGACCTGTTCTCTTTTGATTCAAGGAAGGTGAAGTGCCTAGGTCTTATCAAAGATCTGGTGGTGTCTTTAGCTCAAATACCACCAAAGAATATGGTCATGGATGTAGTGGTTGCTGATAATCCTCCCAAGTTTGGCATGTTGTTATCCAGGTCATGGGCTACAAAATTGAAGGGATCCCTCTAGATGGACATGTCATATGCCACCATCCCTATCTTTGGTCAAGATAGGAGATTGTATAGAGAAGTTTTTCTCAAATATATGGTCAAAAACAAGTCACATCTGAATAATCATCCCATATATTATGTGGAAACTGACTTGGGGTCTTCTATTTTCTTCAATGATCTGTGTTTTGAAGAGAAGGAGTTAGAAATTGATATGGCTGACAAAGATAGATATGATCAGCGGATTGAGAAGTTTTCATAGCAGTAGGATAACACAGAAGATCAGATGTGGAATATGAGTTTCGATGGAGCTTCTAGTAGAGAGGGAGCGGGGGCTAGCGTATGGATCAATTACCCTAAAGGAAATTCAAAATTGTGTTTTTACAAACTTGCTTTTGAATGCACGAATAACATGGACGAATATGAAGCATTAATATTGGGGTTGAAGGTTTTGAAAGAATTGGGTGCCAGAAGAATAGTTGTACATGGAGACTCTGAGCTAATTATCAATCAAATAAAATGAATATACCAAGAAAAACATCCTAGACTGAGGGTATATAGGAACCTAGTGCTAGATCTCCTTGAGAAATTTCCAGAGTATAATCTTTCCATAATTCCAAGAGGGCAGAATCAGATTGCTGATGCCTTGGCTACTTCAACATAAATTTTCAAAAATCCAATCTTCGCTAACAGAAAATATGAGATTGAGGTCAAGCACAGGCCAGCAGTACTAGATAATATTAAGTACTGGGAGGTTTTTGAAGATGACAAACAAATAGAAATCTTCCTCAAGATGGATAATGAATTTGAGAATATGAACATTGATGAAGAATACTATGATGAAGAGGTAGATGCAGCTTCCTTCACAAAGGATGGGTACTTCGACAATTAGATTGCAGGTAGAGACATATTACATCTAAAGAGAAACATCTTTCCCAAGGGTCTAGTCCCATTGGAGAAGCTCTTTGATAATAATGATGTGGCCATAATTCCAAAAATCATAGTAAATGAAGGGGATGTAGAAGATTGAAATATTGGGACTCGGGAGTATCCCAAGATCATTAAGCTATCCATAACACTCAGCCCTGAAGTCAAGGAGAAATATATCAAATTAATGAAAGAGTTCCCTGATGTTTTTTCCTAAAGCTATAAATATTTGAAATTTTATGACACCAGTATAATTCATCATGTGATCCCAATCAAAGAAGATCACAAACCTTTCAAACAGAAAATAAGTAGGATAAAACCTTTGTTGTTTCCCTTGATTGATAAAGAGGTAAAGAAGCTATTTGAAGCCAAGATCATAGTATCCTTGAGGTTTTCTAAATGGGTGGAAAATCTAGTTCCAGTCAGAAAAAATAGTGGAGAAATCAAGTTGTGTGTGGATTTCAGAAAACTGAACAGAGTATCTCTAAAGGACAACTACCCACTACCTAAGATGGATCACATTTTACAGAAAGTGGTGGGTTCTCAGAAAATGTCAATGTTGGATGGCTTCTCTGGATACAATCAGATTATGGTGCACCCTGACGATCAGGAAAAGACAACATTCACAACTCCATGGGGAACATTCATGAATGCCAAGATTCCTTTTGGGATCATGAATGAAGGGGCAACATTTCAAAGAGCTATGAACATAGATTTTGCTGATGAAAAATAAAAATTCAATGTTATCTACCTAGATGATATCATTGTGTATTCTGTTTCAGATGAAGAACACCTCAAGCATCTAAGAAGGGCATTTCAGAAGTGTAGAAAGTTTGGAATCTTGTTGAACCCTAAGAAGTCAAATTTATCTATGGAAGAAGGAAATCTGCAGGGTCACATTATTTCAAAAGAGGGAATAAAGGTAGATCCCAACAGAGTTGAGGAAATCTTAAAAATTGGCATACCCAATAGTAAAAAAGAGGTACAATCTTTCCTGGGAAAAGTGAATTTTCTGAGAAGGTTTATCCCTAACTTGGCCAAAATAATAAAGTATATTCCCAACATGATCAATATAGGAAATGAAATAAAGCGGACCCCTGAAGCCAGAAAATCCTTTGAAGACATCAAAGTGGCATTGACCAAGGCTCCAGTACTGGCCAACCCTAATTTTGAAAAGGACTTCATATTGTTCTCTTTTGCTTCAGAGCACACAATTTCTAGTGTTTTAGTACAGAAAGATGAGCATAATTTTGAGAATCCCATAGCATATTACAACAATACATTAAGGGATATTAGAAGTATGATATCATGGAGAAGAATGCATATGCACTAGTCAAGGCCTTGAATGAATTTATAGTTTACATCTTGCATTCCCATACTACCGCTTATGTGCCTAGTTGTTCTGTGAAAGACATATTAACCCAACCTGATCTTGAAGGAAAGAGGGGGAAATGGATAGCAATGTTGTTATAATATGACCTTGATATCAAACCCACCAAGTTGATCAAGGGACAGGGGATTGCGAAGCTTATGGCACAAACTAATTGTGAACTCTTAGGAATAAATTTCATGGCTAACTTGTCAACAGGTGCGGAGGAAGAGAGAGCTCCTCAGATATCCCTAAAATTACTTGAATCCTCATGGTATGCATATATCATTTATGTATTGATAAATTTGCAGGCTCCTCCTAAATTGAGTAAAACAAAGGCCATATTCTTAAAGCTGAAAGCAACAAATTTTTGTATAGTAAATCATTATTTATATTGAAAGGATCCAAGAGGAATTTTGTTAAGTTGTTTGTTGGAAGAAGAAGTTGAGAATACCATCAAAGAATTTCATAAGGGTGACTATGGAGGGCACCATTATTTGAAAAGCATTGTGCACAATATTTTGAGGGCTGGGTTCTATTGGCCTAGCATTTTTTCTGATGTCTATAAACAGGTTTCAAGATGTCATGAAAGTCAAATTTTTGATGGGAAAAGAAAATTGTAGCCTCTACCTTTGAAACCCATCTCTGTTGAGGCACCTTTCAGATAATGGGGCCTTGATTTTATACGATAAATACATCCACAATCCTCAACTCATCACAATTGGATTCTAACAACAACATATTACTTCACTAAGTGGATTGAGGCAGTTCCCACCAGGCAGACAACATATGTTGTTATCATCCAGTTTTTAGAAGACAATATTTTGTCCAGGTTCAGATTCCTAATCAAGATCATAACAGATAATGCAACATCTTTCAAGTCCAACAAAATAGAGAAATTTTGCAATTATTACAATGTCACCCTTAGCCATTCTACATCTTATTACCCTCAAGGAAATGGGTTGGATGAGTCTTCAAATAAAATCCTAGTCAGAATTATCAAGAAACTATTGCAAGATAACAAAAAGACACAGCACAAAAATATCACCCATGCACTATGGGCTGACAGAATCATAGCGAAGAGATCTATCGCCACCTCACCTTTTCATATTTTTTTATGGCATAGAGGCTATTTTTCCTATTGCATTGGGATTGTCAGTGATGAGGTTGTTACAGAAACAAGATGCAGAAACAAATGCCACTCAAAGAAGAAAGGATGAACTAATCAGTGTCCAACAAACTAGGGAAAAGGCTTTCAACAATGCTCAGCTACACCAAGACAAGATAAAGAAGGCTTTTGACAGGCATACCAAGGAGGATGAATTCAAACCGGGAGACTTGGTATCAATATGGGACACTAGAAATGAAGATAAGGGAAAGCATGGGAAGTTTGACCATATATGGTTGGGACCATTCAAGATTGCATCATACCATGGAAATAATGCCTACCTTATACAGGAGAGTAATGGAGACATCGTTGGAGGAGGGTGTGTGAATGGTAGGTTCCTCAAACATTATATCGTTTAAAAAATCATCACCCCTTCCATTCATTGTACATAATCATTTTCATTTTTTCTTTTTGCATGAAGAAATTGAAATAAAAGCAGCATAGTTGAAGCCCGAGGTGAAGGCCCTAAGCTATGCTAAGTCAATTTTGAATTTTTGAATAAAGGTCGGTAGGTTTAGATTGCAGGAATAAATCACAGCCCAATGGGTAGGAGCTCCATGTTATCACCATAATATTTTTTTGATGGAATCCAAGTCTCAAGACTTAGAGAGGGGCTAAACTAGTGTAGAGACACCATAAACTGGAGGATGGGGCCACATTTAGCGGAATAAGCCTAAATCTAGCAGAGGTGCAGAGTTGACGAGACTCGATGGGCCACAGATCTCAGGCACCATAGATCAATGGTCGGAGGCCATATCGGGCAGAGAACTAGCGTGGAGATTAATTAGTTGAAAGAGGGTCGATGAAAATACTACAGTTTTAGCTCGGGACCATGTGGCACCACCGGATGCATATCAGGGAAAAAAGAAGTCTACCCCAAACCGCTTTGCCTCGTCCCTAATATCGAGAAGCGTATATAAGGGGGGGACCCTTGTCATTATTTTATTCTTTTCAAATCATTTGAATGTTAAAAGTGCACGACTGCTCCAGTCGAACCTAATCTCAACAGTTCACCAAATTCATGCATCTTCTATTCATTCGCTGGTATTTTTCATCATCACCATGGATCCTTTCGTTTTGTCTGTAATAGAGCAAGATCCCCTGCCAAGCGAAGAATCCCTAATTGACGTAGACTCTGATGTGTTTGACACCGAAATAATCGTCTCACCCGTTTATGTGTCCAGAGACAATTTGTCATATCATGTATGGAGACAAAGACCCTTTCTCGAAGTGGTCCAAGCCTCCATAGTCCCTTACGTCATCGAAGTCCCATTCCCTTTCTCAAAATTCATAGGCTGGTGCATTGAATAATACTCACAGGAAGAGAGGGTCGTTTTAAATAAGTTAGGGTCAGAGGTCCTGTGTAGAATAGATAGCCCATCCATTCTATACAGCCTCGACATACAAAAGTCCCCTTCCATGGTGTTTGAACCCTTCAAGGAAGAAAAGCTAGTTACAGTTTACAGGGAATGCCCCCCCCGAGGTCAAAAACCTATTTTTGTAGACAATTTTCAAACCCGAGCAGTATTCTGAGAGTCTGTACTTGCCAATGAATGTAAATGCCATGGTTATCAAAATCTAGTGGGCCTGTTCCATACTCAGTCAGATTTTAGGTCTAGATAATGAAAAATATGTAGTTGAGGTCATGTTAGGTTTTCTGTTAACCTTTTTTCAGTCAGAATCCAGTCATTCAGTCCGTATCAGTTTTGATAAATTCATAGCTGATAATGTACACAAACAAATAGTGAACTTCCAATCACTAAGGCACTTCAGGTACTACAAATACTTGCTGAAAATATTCCTGGAGACAAACAAGAAAGAGTTCCCTGAAGCAAAATTCATCTCCACTGAATGCAAAAGAATCAAAATGATCATTTTCATAAATAAGATCTGTTGACAGGCGAAATTGACCGTCCGTCAACTGGGAGAGTGGAACCGGTCTGGGGTTGTCTAATAACCCAAGCCGTTTGGAATGAACCACCCTGACGGGTTTAACGGCTTCGTTAGCTGTTCTAAGGTCCTAATAAAACCAAAGAGAAAACTAATCTAAACTAACTATTCTAACTAAAACTAACTAAAACTAAATAAAACAAACTAAACTAACTAACAATAAATAAAACGAACTAATACTAACTAATCTAATTGAAGCTAACTATTAAACAAACTAACTAATCTACTATCTATATATACAAAATACTATACTAACTACTAACTGCAATATAACTTATTCACAAAATATACAATATTAACAAAATATAGATTTAGATAAAACCTGAAAAATTCATTTGCTTTCTGCCCTAAGATAGAGACATATATTTTTGTTGATTTTTATGATTTTATGAACAAGAAATAAAAATTTCTGAAATTAAACGATCTAATATACTAATTCTAACTATAAATCTAACTAAACTTATATCTAAACTAAACTACTAATAAATACACTAAACAAAAAAATTGACAAACTGACCTGGAAATGCTCCAGATTTTCCCTGTGTATGATGACTTCGAAGCTGGTCGGAGGAAGGAAACTTGCACCGGGTAATCCAGAAGCTTCTCGTAAACGATAACTGCAATGCTCTTTGAGTTGGTTTACAGGACAAACAAGACATAAAAAATCATAACAATTATAAGATTTATAAATCTCTGCAATAAGGGAAACCTGTTATGCAAAAACTTATACTTAATAACTCAACTTATGAAGAAGAGAAATCTGCCATTCACAAATTGAATCAAGTAATTGCTATGTTTTTTTATACACTAGAAGAAATCAGATATGGATTATATGGATGGAATTATATCATTTGCAAAAGACTAAGATAGCTAAAGCAGTCATTAACCAAATGCAAATTGATACACATAAACATAAAACAAAATATTGATATTATGAAAAGCTAAAGCTGTAGCAGAATATCAAATTTTGTCTCAGTCTGTATTAAAATTCCATATCCTTGTTCTCCCACGAATGAGGATGATTATTACAAAAAATAATAGGTATTTATAAGTTTTTCCACAGGGTAAAACCTCCCTGTGGAAGTTATAAAACTGTTTACATAATCTAGGAAGATATTCCCAAGATCAACTAAACTAAGAAACTAAAATGAAACCAAAATATTTCAAATATCCTCTAAATTGTCCATCAAATCCCATGTAATTTCGAATTCACCTGAAAAGGATAAAAAATAAACAAGTTAGAAGACTCTTTTATTAATAAAATGATAAAAATTAAATTCTATAGACTAGCTACATAATCATCTGATTTTGTAGCTAGTCTAAAATAAGATACAAAATCAGAATTGAAATAAAATCAAATCTTTTAAGAAATTCCATTCAACTTACATCCAATAATCATTTGAAAATGAATCATGAATTGAAATCGATATTCTATTATGAAATCAAACAGGATCCAAATCATTAACCGAGTACAAAGATAGCAATACTTTGTTTCGATTATAGTCATAAATCGAGTAAATGAAATCATACGAAACATAATCATAATCGTTTCCCAACAAATCGAATCGATCTGTTATGAGATCGCTTTGATATTCAATTGAAAATAGAATAGACCGCAAACACATCGTTGCACTAGTAAATCGAACAGGATTATCACGACAATTTAGGCTGTGAACGAATCCAAACCATGACTGACTCATAACCAAAATCATAACAGGATAAATCTAACAAGATTCGTTATAGATTACGATCGTTGATCATTGCATAGTAAGCAAACATGATCGATTAATTTTGATCACAATCATTTCAATCAAACGAATAGTATCAGAGTTTGACCGATTCATTTCACAAAATTAAAACACAGAGCATCAATTATAACCTGAACTCGACTCACAGGACGAACTTGCCAAATTAGAACAAAAGCGAATCGATTAGCTAAGATTTTCATATAAGTGTTATGATTCAGATTCACTTCCAATTCGGGCGCGAATGATATTTGAGCATAACGTTTTCATCAAAGAGATAGAGTCATTATCCTTAACCTGGAAAAAATCAAAGATAGAACATCACACGACACAACATCGTGACAAGTATCTTCCCAAAAACATTTCACCAGTCATAGTATACCAATGAAAATGAAATCGAATCTGAGCAAAATCGTAACAGTCAAACTTAATCAAACTGTTTACCAACCATAGCATATGGGTCGTAACAGAACCAAATCCAAACATGATTATGTTCCAAACTGAATATGAAAAAATTCCCTTTCAAATCGTATACAAACTAATTCATTTGAAGGCAAACAATCAAACAAATTCAAACGAAGATTACTCAAATCCAATCCAAATCTATTGATTTCTATACGGGGCATAATCAAATCGTGAATCGAAATCCCTTTATTTATTTATTTATTTATTTAAAGCAAAGCTATATATAGAATGAACGCAATATAACAGAGCCATTCGATGATGTGAACAGAGCTGTTTGAAACTGAAATCAAATCGTTATATAAATCTAAATTATTTACAAAAAACAAATGATACCAAAACATACCTGTGTAGCGACGAGGCTTCTTACTTATGCCAGCTTGGAATTTACAACAGCCGTGGCTGATTCCACGCTTTTAAATAGGATGGAGCTGGTTGTTCTTTGTTTCTTGTTTTCCGCTTGTAGCTTGGCTTTTTGGCTGCTTAGGACTACAATCTGATCTTCCAAAGATTGAATTCTTGATTGGAGAATCAGAACATCTAGATAATATCGTTCTAACCATGAATTGCATAGGTCATAGGGTGACTGTGTAGGTTTAGATAGAGCAGACGAGGGTTTGGGCAAATGACCGAGGGTTTCACAAGGAAACTTAATGCGTGGGTATCTAGGGTCATCCTTTAGGCAAGGGGGTAGGTTTGACACAAAATCATATGAGGGTTCGGCACACAAACCTTGCGAATAGGGGTATTCGTTGGCCAAGAAATGCTCAATCTCTGAATCAGAGTCTTCACTCAAAACGATAGGAATTGGCTCAACAGGGGGCTTTGGCTTGTTCCTTGCCATCCATGAAATCAAACGTGCATTCCTTTTCCCTTTGGTGTTTGCAGTGAGGTTTGGCTTGGACTTTTTTGTCACAGGCTTCTTAATGGCCTCTGCACTCTTAGTCATAGTGTGGGGTAGGTCGATAGGATGGTCGGACGAGGGCTTAGGAAGAAAGACATGGTAGGGTACCGGGGGTACAACCTTAGTCTCAGTTACCATAGGTTTATCAACCTGTATAGGGTCGATGTCCTCAAAGCCATTACGGGCAATGAAAGCCTTCCAAGTATCACCAATCAAACTCAACTGATAGACAACGATGAGCTTAATAAGCCCATAATGAAACAAGCTACTGTCAGCCTGGTGCCTTTTGAATTTCTTTGACATTTTAAACATGCTATGATGCAAATAATAGGGCATATTGAGCTGATATCCCATAAAAACCATAAGCAAACGCAGGTGGTGAAGGAACACAAACCCGTACCGACCTTCACAGTTCACGAACTGTTTGATTATCATCAATAAATCATGCCATCACGACTTAAGTGCAGAGATAGACATACCTCTGTCACATGAGGTAACCTTGTGCAAGAGGAAGAGCAGTGTCCATGGGACCTCCTCGACCTTGCAATTTTTGAACCATCGTTGTCCAGTGGCAGGCAAACCCGTAGCAAGACTAATAAATTTCTCATCAATTTCCAATTGTATGTCGCCTACTTTGGCTCGACAGCCATCGAAGGTCATGGAAAACTGTCGAGCGACGCAAAGGTTAAAACCCTCAAAACATTTCACGAAGGTAAGCCATCCACTGTCTGCCAAATCTTGGCGGGCATTATCAAACATCAACAGGGCTTGGTTGCCATTAGGTTCCACTCAGACGACTGGGGCCATGGAGCCGAATGCATGGTAAGGGAAGGGTTCGAGTTCATCAACACACAGTAACAAAGCTACCCGAATCAACAGCAATGAACGAGCAAAAAGGGGTAAGCATTAATGTGCGCATGCGAAGGTGGTGGAGTCTGCCATGCATAATATTCATTATCCAAGTATAACCACCAATTTTCATAGTTGTTCACTCCATAATAATAGTTCAACCATTAAAGTCATGTGTACAACCAATGAAATCAAATGTATATGCCAATACACGCAAATGTTATACCATAACGTTTACAAATCCGACATATAAATCAAAACATGCTCCAATGTATATAATCAAAAGTTTAATCAAAGTGCCAAACGGAATCCATATAGTCGACTAGCCACATTATCATAAGGATTATATCATAAAAATAATAATCAAACCCCTATGTATTTCATAGAATCAATGATCAGGCAAGCCACATGATGTGCAAATCCAAATGCTTAATGTCTCATAAATTCAACAGAACCAAGTTATATAATCAATCAAAGTATGATAACCGATCAAAGGATAATGCCAATCGTGTAATGATCAATAAAAGATAAGCGCAATAGGCATAATGACAAAATAAATAACCACAGTTTAGATAATGATCGAAAAATAACTTTGAGAGGAGAAGTTTTCACGCTTATAGTCGTGAAAACTCAACGAAGACAAATGTGTAAATGTCGCAAGAAATGAAAATGTCATCTATTTGAAAAATACAACAAAAAATTGATGTTTACAAAACATAGGTGTAGGTAGCTTATAAGATCATATAAAAAGGTGAATTGGCTACCAACAATGGCGACACACTGGAAGAAGCAGTTATCTTTGCAAAAGGCACAAATTCAGATTAAGACAACAAAGATAATTTAAACTTGAGAATAACTACCAGAAAATCGTACAGACATCATCGTTAACCATATTTTCCAGCAGTGTTTCAAAAGATGAAAACTAATAACAATCTTAAGATTAGCAAGTCACGATATTAAAGATAAAACCTTCAATACTGTTGGCATGGCCACTGCTGCCAGCAGGCGTCCATAGCCTCGACAGGGTTGCCATTTAACCCACTCTGACATCTGTATCCTATCAAGAAGTTCTGGATCAGCATAAAGGACATTAAAGAGGTTTCTTATATTTTTTGCAGATTTTCATGTACCCGACATTGCTTCGCTCCCAACGGGCCTGTTCAGTACCCCGACGAAGTTGTCTTGGCGTCATGCATGCATTTACCCGCTACCAGCAGACCTGTTCAGTATCCTGGCGGGTTTACAAGCACTTCCCACAGCTCTTATTAATAAGTTTATTTTGTTTTTCTTTTATATAGCTGAGCGGGGTGACGCTGAAAATCTTGATATTTTAACATATTTTTTTCAGACCTCATCCGAATTTTTTAGCACTATCCTTTATTTAGCTCCAGAGATGTTTTATTTACAAAACAACTTCCTACGACAGGGAGACATCTTTTGAGTCATTCCTTAACGGAAAAGGGACAGCGTAAAAAGATAATAGATGATCAAGACAAACTTCACTCAAAGACTGAAATCAATAAACTTCTTTCAAACAACAAAATTTTCCAACACAAATATCAATGTCAGCAATATATCATTGATGTTTGTACAAATTTTTCGGAAGCTATTTTAGCAAAGAAAATCTTTCGTCTTTGTCTGAATTAGTTCAATGTATAGTTATATGTATGGTTCAAAAAACAAAAACTGATCAATTCAAACCAAAATCAAAAAACAAAAGCAAACGAAAAAGCAAACAAAAGAAAAAATATATACATAATATACAAGGGTAGTCATCAAGCAAAGTATCTCTTCAGGGCTTGGCCATTCATCGAGTAGGTGTCAAGTTTCCCTTCAAGATTCTGCAATCGAAAGGAACTAGGACCAAACTTTTCAGCAATTAAAAATGGTCCAAGCCATAAGTTTTGAAATTTGGTGTGTTCACCCTTTCCTTCGTGTGGTTTGTCCCACTTCAAGACGAGATCGCCTACTTCAAAATTCCTATCAGAAGAAGAATTAGAATCGAACCATCTTTTAACCAATTGTTTATGTTGATCTAACTTACGCTTGGCTTGGGCTCTTACTTCTTCCAACTTCATCAAAGCGTTAATTTGGTTTTCTAGAGGGGGACAATCTTCTTCTTGGACTTTTTGTGACAATTGAAGTGAAGGAAGAAGAATGTGAGGTGGCATAATTGCTTCTCTGCCATAAACAAGAAAAAAGGGGGAGTTATCTATAGCGGCTTTGGGTGTTACCCTATCAGCCCACAGCGCTTTCAGCAGTGCATTGTGCCAATTCTTGTGATTTTCAACCACAGTTCTCTTGATTATTTTAATCAAGTTCTTGTTTGTTGATTCTGCTAATCCGTTGCCCTGGGGGTAGTAACTAGTAGAATACTTCAGTTTAATTCCTTTTTCTAAAGAAAACTCCCTCATCTCAAGAGAAGAAAAGTATGAAGTGTTGTCAAATACTAGACAATCAGGGATACCGAAACGAGTGATAATATTCGAGTTTAGAAAAGTGATTGCCTGACTAGTGTTAACAGTTCATAACGCAGCAGCTTCAGACCATCGAGTAAAGTAATCTGTGGCTGTCACAATATACTTGTGTTGTTGCGAGGACAGAGGGCTAACTGGACCTATGATATCAAGGCCCCATTGCTGGAAAGGAGAATCTACTGAAACGGGTTGCAAGGGAAAAGCTGGTTTTTGCAACCGCCCTGATGCTTTCTGACGGATGATACATTTACGACACAAGCCATGGGTGTCCCTAAAAAGCGTGGGCCAGTAGTAACCGTCTCTTAAAACCTTATGAGCAGTGGTGTCACCACCGAAGTGGCCACCAGCTTCTCCTGCATGCAACTCAAGAAAGACTTTTTCTACTTCGTCTTTTTCAAGACAGCGCATCAATATGCCGTCAAAATTCTGACGAAACAATACACCGTTAATTAGATGAAAGGAGGCGGACTTTAGTCTTAACGCTCTTCTCTTGGCGGGGTCTAAGTGATGAGGTGCTGACCCATGTTCAAGACATAATCTAATATCGTTGTACCAGGGGCTAACGAGGTTTTGTGCGCAACAGATTAAACTTTGGTCGCTTTGTCCTAGGTTTGACGTATCACTATCTTCTTGGTGTCCTGTTTCCGAATCAACAACCAATTTACATAACCCTTGGCCTCTCACGATATGAGTTGGAGTAATTTCTAAGTCATACTCCTGCAAGGAGGTGACCCAGTTAGCTCTCTTCTCTCCTAACTCCTTTTGTACTAAAAAGTTCCTTACGGCAGGGTAGGGGACAATGACTTTCGTCCTTGACTTCAAAAGATAGGACCGGAAATGCTTAACTTCTTTGAAAACAGCGTAGGCTTGCTGATCAACCGCTGGGTAGTTAAGTTCAGCACCTTTGAAAGCAGAGCTCATAAAGGCGATGGGTACTTCATTATTTTCAAAATTCTTCTGAGTTAGGACTGCGGTATAGGAACGATCAGAGGCAAAAGTATAAAGTGTAAAGTCTTGAGAGAAGTCAGGGCTCATGAGAGACGGAGCGTCTATTATGGCCTTCTTTATGGTGTTAAAATCTTGATTTTCTGTGGGTCCCCAGTGATATTGGGTGTCTTTCTTAATCAGGTTCTGTAGAGGCCTGACCATTTCGGAGAAGCTGGGGACAAATATTCTCACGAAGTTAATCTGGCCCAGGAAAGACTGCATGGCCTTTCTGGATGTAGGAGGGGGAAGTTTAGCGATGACTTGAGTCCTTTCGGGGTCAATAATCATCCCATCACTAGACACAATGAATCCTAGTAATTTACCCTATTCTACTGCAAAGATAGACTTTTTGGGGTTCAAGGAGATGTCGTATTTACGACATCGTAGCAGAATGGCTCGTAAGTGAGCTAGATGATCGTCTTTGTTTTTGGAATAAACAGTCACATCATCTAAGTAAACTACGACGAAGTGATTGATTAGGCCTTGGAAAGCAATGTCCATTGCTCTCTGAAAGGTAGCACCAGCGTTAATCAATCCAAAGGGCATTTTGCGATAAGCATAAGTGCCCCACGGGGTATGGAAGGTCGTTTTGAGTTGGTCTGGCGGAGACATCAAGACTTGGTTATATCCAAAGAAACCATCCAATAAAGATAGCATCTTGGAACCAGATACATGTTGAAGGATCTGTTCCATGGGCGGGACAGGATAATTATCTTTGTCAAACGCTCTATTGAGGTTCCAGAAATCGACGCAAAGTCGAATTTCCCTGTTTTTCTTCCGAACTGGGACAAGGTTGGACACCCATTGAGTGTGCCTAACAGGAAAAATTATTTTAGCACTTAGGAGTTTATTCAATTCTTTTTGAACGGTCGGTTCTAGTTTAGGGTGCATTTTCCTCAGTTTCTGTTGGAAGGGTAATGTTTGGGGTTTCATCGGGATGACATGTTGTATGATATTAGGGTCAAACGTTTTAAGATCATCGTATGTCGACGCAAATACATCCTTAAATTCTTTAAACAATTTAACAAAAGCAACTTTTTCTTGTCTAGAACATCCCAAGACTATATTAATACACTGAGGATTTTCACTAGTTCCTAAATTGACTTTTTCATAAGATAATGAGGAACTGTTGGTTTTACAATTGACCTTCTTTTTAAATTTATCTTCAAAATCATAAAAATTTTCTAATCTAACTATGGATTTGGGTATGGAATTTACTAGGTCCGACAGTGCTTCAGGAGATTTTGGATCAGGTATTACCGTAAAATCGTGCAAATTGTCAGCGTGCGTGCGTTCATCTATCACCGCGCCTTGAAAGGTTTCTTCCATATGCAGAAAGTTGATAATCTGTTGATCATTGTCAAACACTCTCCAGTTTGTGATATTGTCAGGAACAGATGGTCGAAACAATAGCTCGACGGAGAATGCGTTTGGGGATAAGCCTTCTGCAGGAAGAAGTTTAGAGGCTACATTAGCTAGTAGATCTGCTTCAGCATTATGTAGTCTAGGAATGGAATTTATATTAAAAGAAGAAAATTTGTTGATAAGACTCCATACCTCAGACTGGTGACTTTTGAGGTGCGGGGAAAGACAGTGTATAGAGTCTCTTACCTTCCTAACCACTATTTCAGAGTCACCAAATACGACCAGGTTTTGAATGTTCATATCCAGAGATTTTCTGAGACCTTGTAGTAAAGCCTCATATTCTGCAGTATTGTTAGTACATTCAAATTCTAATCTACAAGCCATTAATGTCTTGTTACCTACCAGATCGATAATGATGCAGCCTGCTCCAGCTCCTTCTTTAGACTTAGAACCGTCGAAATATAGAGACCAAACTTGGTTTGCATCGGGTTCATGAGACTGTTGTATAGAAGCTGTTGGTTGCATATATGCCATGATCTCAGACTGTTGTTCTAGATTGGTGATAGGTGAAACCTTGGCCATGAAGTTGACGAAGAAGGTGTCCATCCCTTGGATTTCGGGTGACTCAGCAGGAGGTGTATATGGTTCATTAGGATCGTTCAAATTTGTGACCGTGAACTTAAGGTAGCGCTCACGATTCACTCTGATCTTGTTCGGATTACCATTTTCTGGGAGCCATAAGTGAGACCAGTCTATTGCGAATTAACCATGTAGCTGCTCTGACCAGTCCCTGCTAAAAAATAGACCATACACTTCTGGAATATCCACAACGATTATATCAATAACTTGATGAACCTTTGGGTTAGACGATAATCTAATCAATACATTTTTTAGTTCGCCTATAACTTTAACATTCGTCCAATCAAGTTGTATGATTTTTAAAGTAGATGGTTCCACTTCAGCATTAATATTTTGGCAAACAGACCAAGGCATCACATTGGATGATGACCCTGAGTCCACCATACAATTATGCACATTTCTGTTGAAAATTTCGAAAGTTAAAAGAAAAGGAGGTACATTCTTGCGAGTGATAAGAGTAGTAGCTTGTGGCTTCTTACTCGCAATTTCTAAGGCTACTTTATTTACATTATTTACATCATTTACACTATTTACATTATTTACAGGGGCTACAGGAAGGCTTCCTTTATCTTGAGGATCAGGATTGTTTTTAGTGGAAGTCTTTTGTGGAACTTTGCTTTGCACAACCTTGTTACCATTAGAATTACCATTCTTGCCATTCTCTGAAATATTTTGCAACATTTTTTGTAACATTTTAACAACTCATAAATAGAAATGTTAGCACTTAACTTTTTAAGATCTTCAACAACATCATAATCTAATTTAGGGTTCACATTACTCTGTTTCATCTCAACTGATTTAGATGGCTTTGGAGGTGAAGTTGCAGTGTTCTCGGTAGAAGGCTTGCTTGCTGTCTTACTCCTAGTATTGTAAGGATGAACAGCCTCGAAGTTAGCTTGAAAGATACTATTCGATAAGTGTCCAAAGATGTTTGGAGAAGATTCTTCTTCTTGGATTGTCTCTGGTTCAACTACCTCCTCAGGAATCTCGGGAGGGGTCAAGTTATCTTGGGCTTCTAGAATTGTTTGAAGAGCACATTGCAAACTTTCTAGATTAAGCCCTTCGTTGGTTGGGTTAGGTCGATTGGTGGTAAAAGGCTTTCAGAAAGGGGGTTTGTAGGGTCCCTTACTCGAGGAAGCTTCTTCAGTCGACCTTTTTAAGTCTATAACTTGATTAGACAGTTTTTGAACAACTTTAGTTAGGTTTTCCAAATCAGAGTTTTCAGGTTGTGTTTTACTTTGTGTGGGTCTGGGGAGGATTTCAATCTTCTTTTTGGAAGAAGAACTAGTTTCAGGTTCGTTGCTTGAAGATTCCTTAAGACTAAGTATGTCTTTTTCAATTTGGCTGGCCTCCTCGAAGGCCTATAACAACATGGATTTCTTAGATCGTTTAACCCAAATAGCTATACTTTGATGCAAAGATTTAGTGTAGTAAGATATTATAAGACTCTCAGAAGGCATAGAATCTGTCGGGATTCGGTTTTTAAGTGTCAAGAATCTTTGATTAAAATATTTAACTTTTTCTTTTGGGTTCATTTTAAGGCTAGAAAGGTCCATGACCAAGACTTCCGGAGGCTTACCGTCTCCGAACTTTTCCAAAAAGCATGACTCAAACTTTTCCCAAGACACGATGGTATGGGGCTGCTGGGCAAAGTACCATGTGGATGCATTACCCTCGAAAGTATACGGGAACAACCTACAGACAACGTCTTCATGTTCAACATTGCGGAGTCTTATGGCTAACATAATTTTTCTTATATGATCTTCAACTATCTGTTTTGAATCAAGATCAAACTTGGGAAGCCATTTCTCTGGGTGCTTAGGTAAAGGGTGCTGGGCTCCAGGTACAACTACAACATGCTGGTCCAACCAGGGTCTAGCAGGGTTGTTCTGATTTGCCATTGGGGTAGTGGGTGTGGAAGGCTGAGAAGGTGAATTACCTTCGTCAGATGATGAATCTCCTCCAGAAGAGGAAGGAGATGATGGAGGTGGTGAAGGAGGTATCCCAGATCCTCCTGCAGCAGGATTTGTGATTGGATCTAAAGGATTCACAGCGAGGTTAGTGTCACCTAATTGTTCTCTGATATCAGAGAAGTCTCGGGGTTGACCCCACAGACGATTTGGTTTCCTAAGACAAGCTAAGGCATTATGTGTTTTAATGAGAGATTGGCGAACAATCTCTTGGATGTCACCACCTGTAGGATTAGGGGTTGCTGGCTCAACTGTGATCTGTGGATCGTCGGTTGAAGTAGTTGTTGTTTGAAGGGGAATATTATCGTGTGAACGGCTTCTAGTCACTATAGGTGAGCAATTAGGGGGGGGAGGATTCTTGTGACCGCCTCGTGCCATTAATTTAGTTCAGGCCCTCCTTCTAGCGCCATTTGTTGACGGGCGAAATTGACCGTCTGTTGTTGGGAAATAATACCCTACTGACTAACAAGCTAGGGCTGAACTTGTACACAGATCATGACCTCAAAGAAAAGCACTTTTAACCTATCACCCCAATACTCAAACCCCTTTTTCACACACAAGCATGGAAAAGGCCTACTAACCTTTTATATCGATGTTTGATGTAGATCCTCCATTGCACTTTATCCACTTGCTTTCGCTGCTCCTTCCAAAGACAATCCCGCAATCAAGACAAAACACTACGCATGCATGCTATTTTTCTACCTAAGGGTTAGAGATTCATCATAAATCGAATAAAATATATATCACTCGTGTATTGGGACAGGAAAAGTATTCTTTTATTAATCTCAAGATGAATCAACTTACAATAATGATAGAGACCGGCCACCGTTCCTCGATCCTGATCCTGGGCTCCTCCTCTTCTTTGTCCTCCAACTGCTTTTCTTGAATTCTCCTTAAGCTTGAGGAAAGGCTAAAGGGTTGGGACAAATGGATTCGGCAATTGGGCAGAGTTTCTTTGTTATCTTTTTCCTCTTCCAAATAGTACCCCTACCCCTCCTTTTATAGGCTAGAAGGAGCTAGGGTTTTGGATGAACTCTTGGCCATGCATGGCTGGGAATTCCAGTTAATTGACCCAAAGCTTTTCGTCCCGTCGGCAACTTTCCTGTTTTTGTGCTTTGTTAGGTAAACGCAGGCTGTAGTAGGCCAGCCAACGTTCCAACGCGTGCAGTAGTGGGCCTGCCGGCGTTCCAATGCGTGCAGTAGTGGGTTAGGGCACGTTTTACTTGTTTTAAGAGGATTTTCAAGATTTTATTCAGCATGGCTTTGGCAAGGACTGGATATGAGTAGGCCTGATGCCAGGTAAGCATGTGTGGTGCAATTTAGGGTTATAACACCGTCCGTCAACTGGGAGAGTGGAACTGGTCCGAGGTTGTCTAATAACCCAAGCCGTTTGGAATGAACCACCCTGACGGGTTTAACGGCTCCATTAGCCGTTCTAAGTTCCTAATAAAACCAAAGAGAAAACTAATCTAAACTAACTATTCTAACTAAAACTAAATAAAACTAAACTAACTAAAACTAAATAAAACAAACTAAACTAACTAACAATAAATAAAATGAACTAATACTAACTAATCTAATTGAAACTAACTATTAAACAAACTAACTAATCTACTATCTATATATACAAAATACTATACTAACTACTAACTGCAATATAACTTATTCACAAAATATACAATATTAACAAAATATACAATATTAACAAAATACATATTTAGATAAAACCTGAAAAATTCATTTGCTTTCTGCCCTAAGACAGAGACATATATTTTTGTTGATTTTTATGATTTTACGAACAAGAAATAAAACTTTCTGAAATTAAACGATCTAATATACTAATTCTAACTATAAATCTAACTAAACTTATATCTAAACTAAACTACTAATAAATACACTAAACAAAAAAATTGACAAACTGACCTGGAAACGCCCCAGATTTGTCCTGTGTATGATGACTGTTGACCCAAAAATCTGCTCTGGGCTCAACATGGTGTTTTACACAGTTACTTCTCCATAAAATCCCCTTGGTGCTATGGTTCCAGTCAAAGACAGTGGCGGGGGTCATAGTTACTGTGGCCTCTGCCCTTGAAAGAGTAT
>ML829326.1:16774-34905 GCA_009831015.1 Picea engelmannii | reverse complement strand
TTTGCCTAGCAATCATTGACTTCGTCAACAATTGCATTTTATCATTTTGCTCATGTATATCTATTGAAGATAGTCATTGGTTTTATGAAGTACTAATCCACTGCAAGCACGTTCTAGTCTTCTTTGCTTTGTCTCGCAAATAGTTGCATCGTCAGTGATCCTATCTCTTTGACTATCTTGGGCAGCAATCTGTGGAAGGGGTTTTACTTGACTTGGCCTTTTACCTTTAGCCCTTCGTTGAACCAAATTGCCTTAGGGACGTCTCCCTTGGACTTGCCCTCCTAAATAGAAAGAGCCCCCCATCGAGGTGACAGTGGGTGGGGAAGCTCCTGTTACGCCGGTTTCAAGCCCTGACTCAAGCCCTTGGACCTTTCCTACAAACCGTGCGATAACACAGTTCGAGAAAGACAGTAAAAAACTCGATAAAGACTTTGCCTTACTAAAAGTGGAATTATAAGAGGTAAAGAAAATAGAGGACATTCTAAAACAACAGTTATCAGAGAAGAAGGCAAGATGTGAAGCTTTGGAAGAAGAGGTAGTAAAAACCAGAAAATATATGGAGAAGTTTAAAGAATTGTGTCTCCAAAATCTTCCAAGAATTAAAGTCTTAGCAGAAATAAACGACATTCTGAGAAAAAAAAGATCTCCCTTGTTGAAGACTAGTTTAGGTTATGTAAGTTGTTCAAATAGAAAACAGCCAGAAAGAAAAGAGCCAGTAAAGATGATCAAGTTCCAAGTCAGCAGATAATCAGACCATGTGAGTACTCTGTCACCAAAAGCTAATAAAGACAAGATGATCCCTGATAAAAAACAAAGATATCAGAAGATGGAGCATCAAATGCCAAGAAGAAGGCCATCCTTCAGGTACAAAAATTTCTTCTATGGTTATTGCTTTTACTGCTCTAATTTTGGTCATAAGATTGCAAGTTGTCAAATTAACTTTAGAGACATGCAACTGAGGTCAAGAAATAAACGATCTTTGCAACATAGAACTAAGCATCCAATGAGTATACAACGAAGCACCAATCACTTTGACCTATTGAACAATGAGACCGAATGTTATAACTGTCATAACTTCGGCCACAAAGATGCAAACTTCCATCTGAATAATTACAAGGCATATCCAAGGACAAAACCCTTAACTAGAAATGTCAGCACATGGAAAAAGAAAGACAGTGAAAAATGTGGTCCAGTACTTTCAGCACAAAAACAAAAAGACCCCTAGTATATAGACAATGGATGTTCCAAGCACACGACTAGAGATAAGGATAAGTTTATGTCTATAAGTAAAATCAAAACAGGAAATGTGACCTTTGGAAATTATGAACCAAGAAAAATCAAGGGTAATGGAAAAGGAAAAGCCCAGGATGTTATTCTTGTAGATGGGTTGAAACATAATTTTCTCAATGTAAGTCAAATATGTGACAGAGAATGTGAAGTTTTGTTCACTTCCAAAACTTGTAAGATAAAGTCTGCAAATTCAAGACAAGTGGTGGCTAAAGGCATAAGGACAGATAATGATATTTATATTGAATCATCCCCTGCAAGTAAAGAATAAGACTCGGATACAATAAAAGAATGTTTTGTTAGCATTTATCCCATGGAAGAAGTAAAAGAAGAATCATGTCATAAGTTGGAAGCAGAAGTTATGAATCTTAGAAAGAAGGTTGAGAATTCAAACACCAAAATCAAGTTCTTGAACAACTCCATCACCCTGGATGAGATCTTGGATAGTCAGAGATCACCAAAGGACAAGACCGGTCTTGGATACAACAAGGAAGAAATCAGTACTGCTAAGAAACCTGATGCAAGTCCTTCATTTATAAAGGGTGAAGACAAGTCTGACATAGGTCCTTCATTTGTAAAAAGGGAAAGCATGTATGACTCATGTTCTTCATGTTCAAATAATGAAAGAAATACTACAATACTTAGAAGATCATATCAAGGAAGACACCCAGAAGCTACTCATACACCTCAAAGTAAGTTTAGAAGAGAGTCACCTTCATGGATGAATCAAAGGAGGTATGAGAGTGTTTGTAATGGTTACTGTTTTTCCTTATGATGAATATGGTCATAAAAGCCTTGGATTGTAGGCATCATAGAAGAAAATTGAAGTTGTAGTTAAAGAAGATCAGAGAACAAAGTTTAGGAAACCAGGACACCCACAGATATGGATAGCAAAGACTGAACAAGTGAACATGAGTGAAGTTAGTTGTTGCAAAAAGAATTGCAGTCATGTGTCAAGCATAGCATAAACTTTCTCAGACAACTTTAGAGAAATGTACAGTAAATAAGCATCTTGGATAAAGATGGATACATCTGGTTAGAGATCGATGAGAACCAATGGGAAGATCCAAGGATTGTTTGAAAAATATGAGCTACAATTGCGCAGTGTTCCAGTAGGACAACGACATCTGTAGCAACAACATTCTGATGTACAAAATGATATACATGATATCCTGTAGAGATAACAAGAGGATAAACCTTTTCAGAAAGAGCTAACCTTTTAACAAAGGGGAGAACAATCAGAAGCAAAAAGAGAATAGTGACAAGGGGAGTCATTCAATTATGACAAGAAAAGGTTGATGAAGGAGTCCCAGTAAGAGAGGTGAGAAATATTGAGTCTGCTACAGAGGAAACAACTGAAGATTAAGATGAATAGGTCCAAGAATCAGAAGGAGAAGACTTTGAGTTATATATAAATACTCTGCATGACTCAAATAAGAGAGTCCATCCTGTCAAGGGGAGTTTGTGTTGGTTGAAAATATGATACCTCTGAAAAGTACTAAAACATCTTAGGGGGAGCATGTTTTCTTTGACATTGATGTCAAAGGGGGAGAAAAGGTGTGGTATGGATGCTGCAGTTGGAGGTCTAAGTAGAATAGTGTAGTCCTTCAAGGTTTCCATCAATGGCAAAGGGGGAAATTGTTGGCATTTACAAGCAGAGTGTGTTTTTCATTGATGGAAAGATCAAAAATGACGATGGCATGTTTATAGGCAATAATAACAGCGACGATGGAATCATTACAAGTAGAGTGTGAAATGACGACAAACAAGAAAGAAACAATGATAGCATCGGGAATGATGAGACCATGAGAAATTGTTGTCTATAAGCTCAGGAGGACAAGCACAGGGCACAGAGATGGATTTTCCAAATACCGCAGAGTTGTACACAGAGTGCAAGTGTGAACCAGGGCCAAGTTTAACTTCATTGCCAAAGCTCAGGAGAGATAGTAGTTTCCAAAATTGCAGACGAGGTCCAAGAGATGGACTCGCAGGAGGAGAAAAGGTCAAGTCCCGTGGACACTTAGAAAATATTCTAAGTCAGAGATATCAGAAGCTCAGAAGGAAGATAAATAGTGGTCGTTGGATCACCGATCCAAAATACTAGCAAATGTTTGATCCAGTGGATTTGTGAGGAGGTTACCCTTTGGGGAATCTCACTTCGGAAGAATTGGAAACTTGAAAGTTGAATTACCCGAAGCCCGAAATTCGAAATGAATGTGGACCATCGGCTCTGGAGAAAAGGTGATGACTATCGGATTGAATTAGTGGAAGGACATGATAAGCAAGGGCTAATATCTAAGATCATGATCACCTGAGTATTCGTCTACCATCAAATCAAATTAATTGAAGGGTAAGTTAAATGGGGCTAAAGAGTTGATAATTTGGTCATCCGAATACCCGTCTGTCATCGGATCAAACGTGAATTTTCGTCAGTCGTTGGATAATTCTAAAGTGGAAGGACATGATAAGTTGGGTAAAGGGCGTGCTAATCTCAACGACCGAGAATCGAGGACTTAGATTTATGATTGACAGGGCATATCAGAGATACCTGAGCTTTCTTCCTTTAACCATGGGGGGGGGGTTCGAGCAGGTGGTATTTTCCTTGTGGGATTGTTGGCAACCTGACATGATTTTTTTCTTTTTTAAGTGACAAATGACAACTCCTATAGCTCCCTACGCCTGATACTGTAAATATTTCTATTTGAAGATGACTATTCAGTTGTAAAAAAGGGTGTTTTGATTGTTCCTTCTTGTTTTATCTTGCGTTTTTGTGCTTCATTCATGACTGAAAGCATGAATGAAGCATTAAAACTTTAATCGTATTGCAATTTAATCTAAGGCTTGGTCTTAAAAAGGTCAATGTGTTTAAACCTCTTTTAATGAATGTTGTTTTTCTTTGAGCTTATCATATATCAATGAAACACTTATTTCAAGTTGTTCTTGGATTGAAAGTTATATCTTGGATGCTTTGTATACCAAGAATAGATTGGAAAATGGACTATAGGCTTGTTTCATTTAAAATTCTTGGTAAATCGACGTTGGTTTTAAATTTTCGATATGCTTTTGGCTTGTAAAACACATCTTCTCCTAACCTTTGCAAATCAACTTCACCCATTACATTTGATGAAAATTAAACACAACTGAAACGTACCCTATACTTTGTTGCAGCTGTCAATTTGAATCGACAAACCCCTCATTACGAGATAGGGTCTTGAGTTCCGCTATGTACTCAAAGCATTCATTACCTGAAACACCTGATTTTCATGGCTTGAAACCCCTTATGCTCACATTATGGTGGCACTGGGATGACTTCTAGTTTTACTCCTTGTTTTTGGCTCAGACTTTCCCTTGTTGTTGCTACCTCTTAAGCCCACACCAAGTTATGGTTGCCTTTGTGGCTATCTGTTCAAACCCTTATGGTCCCTGTCATCTGAATTGATCCAAATGGCTCCCAAACTTTGTTGTTGTATGATGATGCGAGTGAGGATGTGAAGAGTCTAGTCTGGGATGTGTTTATTAGGAAATTCCAGGGTTATAACTCACAAGTGGCCAAAGATTTCACCCTCACATTTGATGGATAAAGAGCTAAGGTGGGTGATATCCAGTTGGAGATCACCGAAAAATTTGTGAGTGAAGCAATGGGCCTCCCCCTCACTGGTCAAAAATGGTTTAAAAACTCAAAGTTGGATGAGGTACCATGGAGTTTGTTTGTCACCTCCAGAAATATTCATTGTTGTGACAAAGGCATGTCAATCTCTCTGTTGAATATTAGATGGCATGGTTTATTGGAAGTTTTAAGGCATTTTGTTACTTGTGAAGGTCATTATGGCCTCATCTTCCTTTACCACATAAGGTTGCTCATGCATTTTATTAGTTTCCAATTAAACATGTCGTTTTACTTATTAAGAAGTTTGTATAAAATGGAAAATAGATATAAGAAACAAAGCTTGGATTCAAGCCTTTTTCACCATGGGTTGATTAAATTATTGGTAGTTCGTCATTTGAAAAAGCTCGGTGAAGATTGGGGCAGTTTCGTAGCTCGTAATGGTTTCGTTACAGTAAACCCTCTAGAGACTCCTATAATGGATAAGCTAATGATAGAGAGGCCTCTTTTTCCCTCCAGTGACAAGCCATATTTCTTGTATGAAAACCCTTGTGAAAGAGCTATGCCCGATCAGTCTATGTGTGAGCAATAGGATGTTAGCTCCAAGCTTATTAAAATTCCTGAGCATGAACAAGTTGTCTTCCCTAATCTTAACATAAAATCCACCAGTGGAAACCCTTCCAAACAGTCAAAGAAAAATCAAGCCATGCTAGGGTTTCATAATAAGAGGGATGGGCGACTTATTTCAAGGAGCCTGCGCAATAGAAAAAAATCTCATGTGAGCTCTATTTAATCGATTGAGGTCCATGAGAACTCTGACTTTGATATTGAAAAAATTCTGCCAGAGGAAGATACGAATTTTTCTAAACTAGATCCCAGTCAAACATTTGATTATGTGATTAACCTCCCACTATGCATGAAAGACAATAAGGAATTTACAGGAATTAAACTCGGTCAAAGGCCGACAGTGGACAGTGGTAGTGTTTTAACACACAATCACATGCTTCCTCAATCGATTTCCCCTCTTGTACATTGTGAAGTTTGTTTACATTGGATAGGTCAGTATTACACAGACATCCCCATCCTTCAAGCAAAGATCAAGGCTCTTATGGCTCAAAATGACTCATTGACAAATGAAAACCATGAGCTCAATATCAATGCACAAAGACAAGGAAAACGTTTGAAAGGATAGGCAATATCATAATTAAAAATGCTGACAGTGTCAAGGCTGTGATCAACTCTGAGATATTGTGATTCGATTTTTGTTATCAGTTGAATGGTAAGATTGTTTTTTATCTTAGTTTTGTTTTTATTGTTATTTTTATAATTAATCTAGATTGATTTAGATTTATATTGCTAATAATAACATTGGCTACAGAATCATGAGATTCTGTAGCCAAGTCAATTCTCATATAAAATTTGGAAAATGTTAGTTAAATAAATATCCAATTTGATCATTTTGTTTGTCTTTCAGGATAAGATGTATCTTGTGCTAATCTCATAAGATGGAGCATCCTAGACTTAGTTAATTAGCCATCTCTTTTGGCTTATTTTGTAAATCAAAACAAAAGTTTCATCATTTTGAAGATATAGTTTGATATTGAGCAGTTTTTAGACCCTCTATCTTTGTAACTTTTAGATCCTTTTTGAGATCTGATCCTATCTTAGAAGATAGGATGTTTAGCTTACATGAACTCTTTAAATACTCTATATTTTGTAATGGAAATCATCTTGGCTGAGAGAAAGAGATGGACGAGTGATTCTAGAACTTAATGAAACAACATTAATGCATTTTGGCTTTAGCCTTTTGTTTATAATGTTGTCATTTATGTTTTGTTAATCCTACTACATGTATAGAGATACATGTATAGGTCTAATATATTTAGATTAAATGATCTGTGATGTGCAGGATGTTATATTATAAATACCATCTATAATTTGCTTCTCAAAATATAAATGTTGTGATCATATCTTCAATTAAAATTGATAGGATTTATCTTTGATTTTTAATCGGATGATGAAATGCATAGATTACTTTCAGATTTATCTTACTGTAATCATGTGCAATTATGAGATCACATGTTTATGTTTGTGTTTCCTCTTTTGTCATTTGAACCTAAGCTACTAATACATGTTTTAAATTTATTTAGAACAATCACAAGGTTCCTTGCAGATTTCTCTCTTGGACAGGGCAGTTGGATGTTCTCCACTCATGCAGATGCTTGGATACACCTCACTAACTCACTAATAGGTTAGCTCCTTTATATTTTTTTTTCATTTACATATTAGTGAAACTAAAATGTATGGTTCAGATTTCGACTACCTGCACGTTTGCATTTCTTAGTTTATTTAATTCCATATTAGTTTAGATCTATAAAAGAAAAAAAAGAAAAAGAATTTTTAAATGTGCTTTCTTTATCTACTTCTTAACCTAAATAATATTCGCAGTTGATTTCGTAAGTTTTGATTAAAGCTTGCAATTTGTAAATGTTGTACATAAATGACATTTGTATATTTTCTGTTTAAAATACACTTACAATAGCTACATAAGAGCATATGTATATATATCATATATAGTTGTTAGCATTAGATTAGTTAACCCTTTCTTGTCGTTTTATTTTTAGGATTTTAGATTGACTAATGGAGCCATTAAACTCATCAGAACGAGTTACACCAAATGTCTTGGGTTACTTAGACAACCTTGGACTGGACTCGTTCTTCCAGTTGACGGATGGTCAATTTCGCTTCTCAACAGGGACCCTCATACGTGTCAAATTTCTTTTAACTCGGACCCCCTCGCTCATTACCACTTACCACCTGACCCCCCCTCCGATCAAACCACCAAACCACTCATACATACCACCTTCGCACTCTGACATCACACTCCCATGCTCTGCCTCCACATTCCACTATACTGCCTCCACATCTCACCCACGTCAGCAGACCACCTCAGCAATGACATGTGGAAGACCACATCAACAAGTACACATGGTATAATTAGATGATGACAAGTGTCAAGAGGAAATTGGCTCGTGCCATGTCAACAAGTGATGTAAGCAAGATACGTCACTACAGTAGATTTACTATGGAAGGTTCATCACCAACAAATGTCAAAAGTCTTGAAGTCCTAAAGGACAAAGGTCTGAATTTTCTCTCAGTCGTCCGATCTGAAGATCACTTCGGGTGCATTCTCAACCATTGATCTAGTGCAGTGGAAGGATAGTGCTAGTGGAAGTGTTAGCCGAGCAAGCGGTCTCCACCGCCTATGAATTATTCAACAGGTGACCACTCTAAAGGAGAATGAAGAAGCAATCATCCTAAAGTCCTGAAGAGATGAAGTGAACGAGGACCATTGATGTGATGAGTGACATGCGCCAGTGGATTGTCAACTCCATAATTTTGGCGTATGGGCAAAGCGAGGTTTGAGATTTGAAACTCCCGGAATGCGGATCACGAAGTAAATCTTAGTTGTTGATTTAGGGAAGTAAGATCTGATCCTCATATCATGAAAGGACAGATCTGAACCATCTATTCAGGAGGACCGTCAAAATTGCGAGATCAACGGTCCTGTTTCATTGCGGGGACAAAATATGCTCTAGTCTTAATTTTTTGTGAGCGGACCACAATTGAAACCATGGTTTTGGAGAAAGGACGCATGGCATCTTGAGGTAAATTGCAGGGCGAAAAATAGTTTGATTCAGACCACCTTTGGACGTGCCCGCAATCATCTAGTCACATGAAGTTCATAGCCCAAGGTCATATTGTGAAAAGGAGCTAGTGCTCAATAGACCGAGATCGGGAAGAACCTTTTGAATAGGCGTTCAGTCACTGCCATTGGTCACGTGAAGGAAGAGACTTAGAAGCCAAAGAAGCCAAAGACAACTGGATGTAACTGAAGGAGAATACAAAGATTTTTGAATGCCAGAGAAGCTAATAAATCTCAGGATAATGCCCATTGATGATGAACACACTGAGCATAACCGCCAGAGAATTTGAAGAGCTTCAGGGTGATCGTCAAAGGATCTGAAGAGTCTTGAGGTAACTACCAGTAGGATGAAGACTCATCATAGAGACAATTAACATATGAAAAAGTGTCGAAGACTGTAACTTCCAGAGAAGCCAAAGAATCCTAGGATAACGACCACTGACGAAGAACAAACTCAATATGATTGCCAGAGAGAACAAAGAGTGAGGTGTATGATCTAGCAGAGGACTTAGCATGATAAATATACGCAGAACAAAGAAGACATGATTGCTTCAGTTGGGAGTTATTCATGCGAGTAGAAGCATGTTATGCGCAATAAATGAAACACATAGAAGAGGCATAGCACATAGAATGGAAATCTTGCACAAAGCATAAAGTGCAGTAGAAAGATATAGAATAGAGATGCATATTTGAGAGAGGGAGAGAAAACCGAGGTGTGCATATAGAGAAAGAGAAGAAGATCAAAAAGATTAAGAATATGCGAGCAGGAAGACACTCATGCATGCAGAGCATAGCAGTGTAGTAGAACAATGATGAGACTGGTAAGCCATTGAAAAACACTGTATCACTGTAATAAGTTTTTGTAACGAAGTTTTTTTTTATATTCAGGGTGGTAGGGAGGTGCGAGGGAGGATTGTTGTCCTCAGAGTTTCAAGTGGGTTCTTGAACACAGGGATTCGTAGCTTCCATCTAGTTACATCCAGGAAACCTAGGATGGTAGGGTGGTACAAGGGAGGACTATTGTTCTCTGTTATATAGGTTGGTCCCTGTGTGACTAGAAGCTAGTGCTTCCATCCAGTTGGTGCTTCCTTCTAGTGGGTGCTAGAGAATCGAGATTTGGTACTCTCAGCAAGTTGCAACTTGTACAAGTTGGTGCATGTGTGACTGGAAGTTGGTGCTTCCATCCAGTTGGTGTTGGAACACAAAGGGAGTTGGTGCTTCCTTCTAGTGGGTGCTAGAGAAACCAGAGAGTCGGTGCTCTCAGCAAGTTGTTGCTTGTAAAATAGAGGTGGTAGCCTCAAAAGGAGTTGGTTCTCATAAGAATGATAATGTACAAAAAATAAAGACTACTTATCATATCAAGAAGAAGAGGTTTTTCCCTTTATTGGTTTCCTCAGGAAATATCTATCTCTGTATATTTCATGTGTGTGATTGATGTTGATTATTCTATTGCTTACTTCCCTGCATTATTGTGATCATCATTTAGTGTTCTAAAAAGAGTTTAAAATGGTCATAACTGTTTAATCACAGTAACAATTGATTCACCCCCCCCCCACCCTCTCAGTTGTCCAACAACCCAAACCAGGAAAACTAGCATATTTTATATTCATTCATAGTGCTACATTGTTTACAATACAATATATGTATAGGATCCAACGACATCCAAAACCCTAACCCAATGACCTGTATTAGTCAACAACCCTAATTCCTTAACTGGAAATAGAAAACCATCGGAAAAAACCATGTGCCGAAAAATCGCCCAACAATGGACAAGAAAATTGAGGAAACACAAAAAATGAGGCAAAAATGTGACACATTTCTCAAGGAAAAAAAATTCTACTACTTGTGCAAAGAATATAACACATGCCCAACATCATGGAGGTGAGAATAATACCAATTTAGAGTACCTGAATGGAATGGAGGTGATGGTATCGCAGAGTCGAGTGTGGGGATCCTAAGGATACATGTGAAGGGGTGTAACTGAGATACACAGTTGTTGACACTACTACTCGTGCAAAGAATATAACACATACCCAACATTCTCCCAGTTGTTGTTTTCTTTGCATATAGGGGGTTACAGGGTTACATAGTCAACAATCCAGGGCAGCAATGCCCATGGATCCTCTACACCAAGAGAACTTCTCAGTGCTCACAGATTTTGCTAGTGAATCTGCAACATTCTTCAAGGTGTCCACCTTCATCAACAACACTTTATTTTCTTCAACTATGTCTCTCACAAAGTGGTATTGAATATCAATATGCTTTGTCTTTGAATTATAAGCCGAGTTCTTTGCCATAAAAATTGCACTATGATTGTCACAATTATCCTTACAGCTTGATGTACCAACCCAATGCCTGAACACAATCTTTGTAACCATACTGCTTCTTTACTTGCATGAGTGGCTGCCATGTATTCAACTTCTGTAGTTGAATGTGCCACTACAGCCTATCTTTTTCTCATCCAGCGTATTGATCCTCCAAACAAGTTAAACACATACCCACTTGTAGATATACTATGATCCATATATCTAGCCTAGTCTACATCCACAAAGCCATGTATATTCAACACTTTGTCCAATCTTGGTCTTCCTTGGTAGCACAATCCATAACTAGTAGTGCCATGTAAATACCTAAAAACCCTTTTTACTTTTTTCCAATGCTCTTTCCCTGGCTTTGACATATACCTGCTCAAAACTCCCACTATATGTGCAATGTCTGGTCTAGTACAGACCAATGCATACATCAAACTGCCAATTGCACTTGCATATGAAACATGAGACATTTCCTCCTTCTCTACTTGTGTCTTGGGAAACTGATCTACAGATAAATTTACACCAACAGGAATAGGGACCTTTACCAGTTTACATTCCTGCATATTAAACCTCTGCAATATTGTCTCGACATATTTTCCCTGATTTAACCAGAGTTTCATCTTTTTCCGATCTCTTTTAATTTCAATGCCCAAAATGAAATTTGAAGCACCAAGATCCTTCATGTCAAATTTAGAGGACAATTGAGTTTTCACATCCTGGATAATCTCTTTGTTGTTTCCTATAAGTAACATATCATCCACATGCAAGACCAAATAAATCAAATGAGCACCAATTAATTTAAAATACATAGAGTGGTCATCTTTGTTTCTTGTGAAGCCAAGTCCCAACATATAAGTATCAAATTTTTGATACCACATGATCCTTGGTGATTGTTTTAAACCATATAGAGACTTTTTCATCTTGCATATCGGCTCCTTCTTTCCCTTCACAACAAATCCTTCTGGTTGCTTCATATAGATTTATTCTTCCAAATCCCCATGTAGGAATGTTGTCTTCACATCCATCTATTCTACTTCAAAATCAAATGCAACAACAACATTTAACATAAATATTATAAAGGTTAACTTGGGAACAGGAGAAAAAATCTCACCAAAATCAATTTCCCTCAACCTGGGAATAACTCTTTGCTACTAACCGAGCTTTCTATTTCTCCACTTTTCCTTCTGCATTCAGCTTCCTTTTAAATACCCATTTGTTGCCAATGGGATTTCTTCCAGTAAACAACTCCACTGGATCCCAAGCCTCATTGTTATCCAAGGCTGCCATTTCTTCGTCCATGGCCTTTTTCCAGTGATTTTCATCCTTTGAATCCACTGCCTCCTTGACAGTTCTAGGATCATCATCAGTAACAGACAAAGAAAAATTTGAACGGAAATCAGATGGAGTATACCCTTCGGGTAGCCTTATTTCTCAAACCGATATCATCAATACTGGAGTATGATGATCTTCTTCTTCTCATTCTTGTTCTTTTGTAGAGTCTTATTCATCATCCTTTAAATCAAACTCTATTTTCTCTGATTCTTCCTTACTTGATAGGAGTTCATGTTTAACAACATACTTAATTTCTCTAAATACCACATCTTGACTATACACTACCTTCTTAGTTTATGGGTGCCAAATCTTATAACCTTTGAGACCATCTTTATATCCAATAAAGATACACTTTTCATCAATCTTATATAGGTTACTCATGTTTTCCTTTGGAACATGAACATATGCATCACAACCAAATACCTTGACATGTGTGAGAGAAGGTTTCTTACTAGTCCATACCTCTTGTGGAGTCTTTTCATCCAACGCTAATGAGGGTGATCTGTTGACCAAGTAACATGCAGTACCCACTGACTCTTCACATAATTCTTTCCCTAACCCAACACCAGTGAGCATGCACCTTGCTTTTTCCATCAACATCATGTTCATCCTTTCCGCAACTCTATTTTATTGAGGTGTACATGGAGTAGTATTCTTCCTTTCTATATCGCACTTCTTACAGAATTTTTCAAATTCATTCCTGCAGAACTTTTGCCATTATCTGTCCTCAACACCTTAATTATTTTCTCGGTTTGATTCTCAACAAGAGCCTTAAACTCTTTAAACCTATCAATGACTTCAAGTTTCTCCCTGAGGAAATATATCCAAGTATTCCTCGAGAAGCCATCTATAAATGAGACATAGTACACAAATTTTCCCAATGATGGGACCGACACAAGTCCAAAAAATTCACTGTGAATGAGTTGTAAAATTCCTTCTTCCCTCATTTCACCAGAGGGGAATGTTACTCGATTCTTCTTCCCATATACACAATGTTCACATAAATGAAAATCCAGAGAGCAGTAATACATACCTTCAACCATACCTTTATCGTATAGTAGTCGAAGACCCTTCTCTCTGAAATGCCCCAGTCTTTGATGCCACAACATAACCTTCTCTCTAGAGATTGTAGGACTTATTTCTTCTTCAACTCCAATATCATGAACAATGGAACTATTACACCCATCACTAATAGTGCTTCCTTGCAGCTTATACAGAGTTCCAAACTGAAATCCCTTCAACAACACCATTGCTCTTCGAACCATCATGCATGCTTCCTTTTCAAATATTGTTTTTACCCCTACATCATCCATTTTTCTTACAAAAATCAAATTTCTGACCAATCTTGGGATGTGTAGAACACCAAGTAGTATTCTAATCCTTCCATCTATGAGCCATAAATTGAATTTTCCTTGACCTATGATTCTAGTTGTTGACTCATCACCTAGGAAAACATTACCTCCATCATACCTTTCATATTCCCAGAACCACTCCCTGTGGGGAGTCATATGAAAGGATGCACCTAAGTCAACCAACCATGCCTCATGATCTGCATGTGTTCTTGAAGAAGCCAAGTACACATCCCCTCCTTCTTCCTTGGAGGTCTTTTCTTTTGTAGAAGGAGATTCTTTAGATCCCTTCTTTTTCTCAACTTTGGATCTACATTGTTTCTTGTAGTGCCCTTCTTTTCCACATCTCCAACATACCTTTACAAACTTTTTGGGAGATGTAGATCTACCCTTAGAATTAGATCTCCCACTTGAGAACTTAGATCTATTTCTTTCCTAGGAGCGTCCTCTTACAAATAATATGTATGTTCTCTAGCCTTCCATATTCTTCTTCCAAAAACAAGGATGATACCACTTCATCAAACTTCAAGGAAGTTGTACTACTACCTATGGCCACGGCCAGACTATCCCATGAGACTGGTAAAGAACACAATAAACTAATACACTTATATTCATCTGAAATTTCAGTCTCAACAGATACTAACTGACTTACCACAGTATTGAAGGTGTTTATGTTCTCTGCCACCGAGTCTCCATCTCTCTTCCTCAGGTTATACAACTTCTTTCTCAGGAATAGTTTATTTACTAGGGACTTAGACTGATACAACTTCCCCAACTTATCCCATAAATCCTTGGTTGTAGCTTCCTTTGACACATTTAGTAATATTGAATCTGAGAGACACAATCAAATTGTGCTCTTCGTCTTTCGATCCAACTTTTTCCAGTCATCTACTGAAGTTCCTATAGATGTAGTACCTAGATCTACCACGATCCACTGATCTCTGTCCACCAACAGATCTTCCACCTTAAGCTTCCACAACTCAAAAGTTTTCTCATTAAACTTCTTGATCTCCATTTTCGAATTGTTCGTCATTTCTTTCACTTGAAAAATCAATACCACATATCTCCCACTGTAACAAGGCTTATCATAGTCCCGAGCCAAACCCTTGACCACAAAGGCATCCCCCTGAAGCCAACAAAGCTCTGATTTCAAATGTGTATTTTGACCTTGTACAATATTTACTGCAAACATATTTTCAGTAAAACAACAAAAAAGATACAATGAAAAATACAAACATTACACAGATATTATCCCCCCGGAAACCCAAACCGGGAAAACCAACATATTCTATATTCATTCATAGTTCTACATTGTTTACAATACAATATACATATAGGAGCCAACGACATCCAAAACCCTAACCCAATGACCTGGATTAGTCAACAACCCTAATTCCTTAACCAGAAATAGAAAACCATCATCAAAAACCATGTGTCGAAAAACCTCCCAACAATGGACACAAAAATTGAGGCAACACGAAAAATGAGGCAAAAAAAATTGCCGAGGGCACTGCACCCCTCATTGTTTTCACGACACTACTACTCATGCAAAAAATATAACACATACCCAACAACATTGACCATTAATCAGAAGGTACATGGCAGTTTGCAGGACATAACAACAAATAGAATAGGAATAAGAGGCAACACTTAAGAGGGTGAAGAGACAATGATGGAGCAAAATTAGAGGACAATGTTTGGCAAATGAAGAAAATGTGAAGGTGAAGAAGGATGTTGGAGGGTGTTGATGGGATTGATAGGGAGAGTACATTGCAAGATGGAACATAGACCACTAATCAAAGGGTACATGGCAGCTTGAAGGATAGAACATAAACATAACAACAAATGACAAGTGACAATGTTTGAGAGGCTCTAGAGAGACGATGAAACTTATCAACCCCACTTGTTGTTTCTAATGGAGGTTTCAAGAATAATACAATGGTGATATATAAAGAGAATCTTCCAAGGACTATTGGAATCCGAGGAAATGGAGGGTTGTTGCTATGTATCATGATATTTTCGTGGGTAAATGATACAATTCAATTGGTGGTTGGAAATTATTGACTCAAATGAGATATACAGTTCAAAGTGCCTGAGAGGGTAATCACTTCAACAATTTGAAATAGTGATGACTCATTGATTCCTAATGGCAAGCTCTAAAGATTGGAGTTCCATCCATAATGCATACTAAATTCACCCATAGGAGGACGAGGAAAAACCTACTAGTGGAGATGACCATTGAATCACCAAACCTCACAGGTACTCCTTATATGGTTTCTAATTGTAAGAAATCTATCCACACAATTTCATTTAGAATATTCAAGACAGAAAAGTGAAGAGGGGATGCAGGAGGGTGCTAGGTTGGATGGATGGTTGGAGTATACTACAAAATGGAACACAGACCGATCAACATATAACACATGGCGGTTTGCAGGACAAAACCTAAACCAAAGATAAAATGACATGTGTCGGTGTTCAAGGGGCTTTAGACAGAGAATGAAATTTATCAACCCCAATTGTTATTTCTAATGGAAGTTTCAAGAACAGTGCAGTGGTGATATGTAAAGATAACCTTCCAAGTACTATTGGAATTGGAGGAAATGGAGGATTTATTTTTACGTATCATGATATTTTCGTGTGTAATCAATACAATTCAACTCAAGATTGGAAACCATCAACTTAAATGAGATCCATAGTTCAAAAGACACAAGAGAATCATTACCTTTACAATTTTCTCTAGTGATAACTCATTGACTCCCCCATAACAAACTTTCAAAATTGAAGTTCCATTCACCCATAGAAAGATGTAGAAAAACTTACCAATAAAGATGTTTAACATTGAAGGACCAAACCTCCCAATTACTCCCTATATGATTTCTATGGCTGAGCTTTGCTGAAGGGAAAGTAGCGTATACAAAGTTGCATACGCGAGTTGTCAAAGGTAAGAGAGCATATGGATGATCAAAAGGTGTTTTTTAAAGATTTTGAGAAGGAATTTTGGTGATGGATATGGGATTCTCGACAACAAGTGCATGTATGCATATGACGTGGCAAAAGATGGTATAAAAAGCAATCACATTATCAAATCAGTGTGTACAAAAAGTTGTTTTCGTGTATTCATTGCATGTATCATAGGCTTCGCTCTTGCGTCTCTTGGATTTGCATGACAATGACATTGATCTATGTGAAAGTTTTATACAGTTTCATGTGCATCATTGGCTAGTTCAAAACTAAATTTCAGGATTAATAGACACTTCCACCAGATGCTGGGTTAGGTGCTCCAGACTTTAGTGGACCATTTTTACGAATTGAAATCTCTCTATTGTTAATGGATGTGCTAGTTCCATTTAGTGTCTTGAAAACCTATATAATGGAGATTGCCAACACATTGCAATTCTCAGAATTTTCAAGGTCTGCAAACACAATCTCAAGATGTATCACTAGTAAGATAATTGGAACTTCATAGGTTATAACAGAGATGAATCTGGCTCTAAAATCTAAGCATGAAACCATTAGTTTGAAATCCTATCTTCTTCTCTAGTCAGGTATGAAAGTCACAGGTTTGTAAAGTTCATTGTCTGAAGGAATTTTATTTGTTGTTTGAATTTGCATCTGCGTATGGGTTATTTGAGGCCCACAGAGTTGTTCAGAACTCTGTCATCGATCTTAACCATCCATTTAGTTCTGTATTAGATGCTCTACGGCAGTGCAACGCCGTGTCTGAAGCACTGTTGACAGATGATTTCAGAATTTTTTTAGAGATACACTTGCCAAAAATTAAGGGGAGAAAGAAGCCAAAATTCAACTTGGGAATATTACAGCTGAAGTTAGGCTCCTTAATTTTAAAAGTTTTGGGAAGGACTTTGCATAGCAATGATTTTGTTTTCGAGCATCTTCGTGGAAAAGGAGCACTAAGCTATGCCTTCTGGCAGCAGAATTTTATGGGGCCATTTAGGAGAACTAAGAAATTGGAGGAAAAGGAGCACTGAGTAGTGCCTTTTTGGCAGTAGATTTTTACGGGGCCATTTTAGTTGTTGTTGAAAGTTAAAACAAAAAATTTATAGGAGTACAATGCATCATGGTCTGAGAAGCAGTAAATGCATTTGGAATCCTCACTTCAGAAAATAAATTTCGAATGGTGCCCAAAAAAGAGCGATTCGTGTTTATCTTCCAGCTTGATTTTCGGCGAGTTACAATTCATGGGAACAACCTCCCCTCCCACAAATTCAATAAAGCCAATATTTAAGCTTGAACTCACAAAGTAGCTGAAATAATGATTTATGAAAGCCTGCGAACGATTTACAAAGCTTCAAAGGAAGTGCGAGAACTCTTGAAATAAGTATCACTGGTCGACATGCAAGCATTTTGTCCAAGGGTTAAAAAGGGATTTTTGTAAAAATCGCGAATTGCCCTAGAAATGCTATGCACATGTTGCTCACTTCCCACACAAACATCCTCCTATTCAATCATGCGAACACATCGAATTTATTTAAACTAAAACTCTTTGCGTGACAGGCGGGAAGCATTCATAAAGATAAAAA
>ML829325.1:98691-109040 GCA_009831015.1 Picea engelmannii | reverse complement strand
ACTGAGGAAATTCAATATGAAAAATGTGAAACTGGTAAAATCCCTTTGGCTTTCCATTGTAAGTTCTCTTTAGGTTTATGTCCTAATTGATTAAGAAGAAAAGGGTTATATGTCTCGAGTATTATATGCTAGTAGGAAGTTTGATGATTGTGATGGAGAAACGATCAACATTTCACATGCAGTTGGTGTTGTCAGTAGACACATGGAAAAACCATCTGAAAAGCATGAAAATGGGTGCTTAAAACACAAGTATCATCGACAGTGGTTGCAGTGAGTTGGTCTGTGGTTATGATTCATGAGATTTGGACAAGTGCATTAGTTTATTAGATAGGTTATTGATGGAGATAGAATGATCCATACTGGACTGAATCGTGCATGCATGTTTATGTAACGGTATTGTTAGAGAAGTTGCGGAGCTGTGATGGTGTTTGGCTTCTCTTGGCTTGCAGAAAAGGTGATGAGTTAAGGGAATGATATATAAGGTAAATTGTTGTCAAGGTCGAGATTGTTGGAAACATGCCAACGAGTTTCCCATGCGACCTCATGCATATGCATGCAGCTATGTTAGGAATGCACATGCATGCACTCTTTTGTGAACAGATCGTGTAACTGGTGGATCTAATTATAATTAGTTAGTCTAATTGTTTGAGAGATTCTATATATACGAGCATACCCATAGAGGTGAGAGTGCAATGTGTAGTGAGTGTGTAAGAGCAAGACACAATTCTGAGGTGTTGTGTGTATGAGAGGAGAGGATGGTTGTATGCCTGGGTTGGCTATTGTAATTCTCCCTTGAATAAAAGAATATCGATTATCATTGTTGTGGTTTTTTCCCTCATTGGGTTTCCACATAAATCACTGTGTCAATTGTGAGTTTGTTGTTCTTAGTTTAATGTGTGTTTGATATTGCTCGTTTATGCTCTAGTTTTATGATATGTTTTGCTTCCGCTGCCCAACATTTAGCACCCATTTGTAAAACCAAAGCAATGTAACTTACCTAAAACCACTAAACTATTATGGACTAATCACCCAAGAACTGTAGCCCTAAAAGAAGAGCACGATTTCAAAGTCTTTGATACATCATTTTCGATCGTAATTCATTATCGTAAATAACCCATTTATGTTAAGATGGGCAATAATTTTGCTAGATTTGAGAAAACCCATTGGTTTTAGGACTTCTCATAAGATTATTTCAAAATTTTTGAAGAGGCACGTGAGCATCCGAATTAAATTAAAAGAATTTGGAATTTTTTGACAAAGTGTAGTGAAAACTAGTTTATTTTATCACTTCGATCTTTTAAGTTCGATTGAGAGTTTCCCAAGCCAACCATTTATCCAAGTTTTTGTTGTTAGGAAAATGAAATGGAAAATTATACAACAATGATTGCAAAATTTTACACTAGTGCAAAGCAGAAAAACATGGACACAAAATTCGAGTGAGTTTGTCAACACCATCTTTTGTGTGAATTAGTTCTTATGCATTAAAAAATTTAGTACGAAAGAATTTTGATGTGGGACCAATTTGATGTAAGAGTTAATTTGGTGCAGATTTTTTTAAATGGAAAATTTCAAGGAATGTTTTCTCATATTCATATATGATATTCCTGGTAAACCATGTTGATGTAGACTAGTGTGTGTCACTTAGGGGGTTCAAATAAACCCAAATGCCCGACAACATTGGCAACAACCGATTGAGCTAGCCAAATGCCCAATAACATTGGCAACAATCGATTGAGATAATCCCTTGGGCTAACTTGGTGTAGATTACCAATGTGGATGTCACCATGGAGTAAGTTAATTACTGGACAAACTCAATCTCTTTTCCATTGAAATTATACCCAAAATCTGGTAAGAATTTTTCCAGAAGTTATAGTTCAACCTAATTGATGGAAACTTTGACCACATATTTTTCCCACAAGGGTTTTGGCCCATTTAAAATGACCCAAATCATTGAAATTTTGAAAAAATGAGTAGATCAATGAAAAACTTTGCCTAAAAAAATAAACTTATCAAAAAGGTTGAGTTTTCCCACTTATTTATTCACTCCCATTACCATTAGATGAAATTTGACTTGGTAAAAAATTATCATTGACCTTATTAACTTTTATGGTTGATTTGTTGAGTGCCTACCAAATTTCATGGAGAGAAGACTTGGTCAACTTTGATCACTCCTAAAACTTTATACGCCTCATTAACTTGGAGTTAGATAGATGGATGGCTAGATGATCAAGATAGTGAATCTAAGTTGAGTTTATTGGTGAGCCTTTGGACTTGTAAACTTCTTGCATGGGTTAAAACGTAGTATACAAAATACCTGAGAGATATTTTTGGTGCATTTGCATTGTATGTGCATTGATGTACTATTTATAGTTTTCAAGTTTAAGAGAGTTAACATTTTTGCAACAAATTTGTGCAAAAAATTATGTCATGGTGAATGCTTTATTATTCATGTTTTAGAATAATTTATTTGTTAAGTGTTAATATTCTTATACATTATTAGCACAACATTGTGAAGTTGTTTGCAACGTAGTTATGTTCTATTGATTTGGCATTGTCCTTGAAGTGACTCTTGCATTGTTGAAGTGGGTGGGTTTGTGTTGTTGAACACATAATTCCTATAGGTACAACGTGGTGATAATCTAGAGCATGAAACCTTGTTATGTTGTAGTTCTAATTTGAGGGAGGTACATTGTTATCAAATTGTGGTGCAAGTTGAATTTTTCTCTAGTATCACAGTAGGTTGGATTTGATTACCAGAGTACTTATTGCATTGTTAGTTCTTTATCCAAAAAGATATGAAGTTCTATCAGGTTTCTAGAATCATGGATTTTGCAACATTGCATCAAAGTCAGGTAAGTTTTAATCCTAGATAAGGAAGTTGCTAGTATAAAATTATGGTTTTGAACCTAGATAAAGAAGTTACTAATATCAAAGTTATTGTGGCTTTGATCATGGAGAATGGCATTGCTGGTAATCTAAGGTCGATGGGTTGTTTCAATCATGGTGAAGAAAGATGTTGGTAGTTGTTACAATGTAGAGAGATCTTTGAGCAAGGGGAGCTATGGAACCCTCTTCCAATGTTCCTCATCCTAAAGTTAAGCGTGATGGGAAGAACTATGAAGTGTGGAAGTTCAGAATGAGAAATGCTTTGATGGAGTAGAATTTGTTGAAACCTATTGAAGGAACAAAAAAATCTCTATCAAACCAAGGAGAAATTTGAAAAATATAAGGATAGAGATGTTAATGTGTGGTATATCTAGAGATCATAAGTGTTAGACTACCTTATTCATCAAATTCAAAGTGCAAAGACCACAAATAAGATCTAGACGACATCACAAAACTTGTATAAGACCTCTAATCGATCACAATTATTATATATACACAATCAACTTTATACATTGAAGATGAATTGTTGGGATGATAAAGAGATCGTGGATATATGGTGAACACTTCATTGAACCCTAATCCAACATAAATATTGAACTAAAATATCACATAAAGAGAAGTGAATAAGACAATGAGAGATAAGGTTCCCTCATGCAAAAGATTAATCACTAATCAATCCAAGACCCTGATACAAAGAACTCATAAGGCGTGTATTTATACACAACTTCTGAGGTGGGGCACCTCCTTCCATAAGGGGGTTATAGGCCCACATAAATACCTAGGTCAACCTTAGCCCCCTAGAATAATATAAATTTATGTTGACCAAACCAACCATTAAACCATAACATAGTAATCCAATAATGGGGGCTTAATCATAATGCCAAGTACCCACAAGTGAATATTACACTCATTGCAGCACCCCTGCAAGGGGTAATGGAGAAAAATGATAAAGTACAAAAGGAGGAGAAGACATGCCCAACTCAATGGAAGGGTTTATGAATACCCAATTATCAACACAAACATGGAAGGGTTTATGAATACCCAACCATCATCAACATATAACTGACCAACTCTTGAAGAAATGCCACCACTAAACTACTCCACATCTAGGGAAATATGATATTTGATCTATCCATTTGATAAGGAAGTATTGTCAAGAGGCATAAATACAAGAGAGAGAGAGAGAGAGTGGACGTACCCAACTCAATGAAATGTTAGTCATAGTTGGAAGAAGAAAGAGTGGGTTTGTGATGACCCAACTCAATACAAAAGTGGACCCAATAATCTACTAGAAAAAAGCTTCCACCAAACTGCTCATCGTCTGGGAGACTATAACATTGATTTTAACATCTAAAAAATAAGTGCTAGAAGAAAGAATAAACTTTGAGTTGCTCATTCCCTGAAGGAAAGTGATTGTTGAACTACTCATATGTTGAAAGAATGTTTCCATTGAATTGTTCATTTTCTAGAATACATTATCATTGGCCTATTCATTCAAGGGGTGGAAGACATATCCCAACCCATAAAATACATTGTCATTGGCCTATTCATTCAAGGGGTGGAAGACATCCCAACCATATTCCACATCCACTGGAAGAATAGTGCCACTTTTCTATCCATTTGAAGAAGTGTCGAAAGACGCATCCTATAAAAATAAATAAATATATGGAAGTACCCAACTCTAATAAGATCATTTGTAGACAAAATGAGAGTAGAAGACCCAACTCCATGTATTTGGAAGAGATCAAACTCTCATGGGAATGTTCAAAAACAACAAGGGAGTAAGTGTGTAAATCTTTAACATAGATACCCCTGAGAGAGCACAACTAAGAAGAAAGCTCAAATATAATTGGAGAGCTTGAACACCACTGAGAGAACTTGGATACACTACAACGAGACAATGTAATTAACTTTGTTTTTGGCTTCCCTTTTTGCTTCCATTTACCTTTTTAGTGATGTTTTTTGTAGTTTTAATGAAAACTCAATGTTATTTCATGATTCAACATTAAACTCATTGCTACTTGCATTGTATTTAGTGATAGATTTAGCATCATATTTAGCATTGAGTTTCCTGGATAAGTAAATAAAAGTGGGGGAAGATTTTCAAAAAAACAAATTACATAATCTTTTATTTCCCCTCACAAAAATCCCTCAAACCCAACTCTCTCATTATTTTCTCATTTCCTCTGTTTCTCTTTTCTATGGTTCTCCTCCCTTCCCCCATAGGGTTTTTTCTCTTAGGGTTCCATCCTCATGGTGTGATCTGGATTGAGAAGCAGAACGAACTGATTAACATATTGAATACAATAAACACAAAGATATGAAGAACAACACAGATATCCAGTGAACAATATCTTCTATTGAATAAATGAAATAGGATGAAACTGTACAAATGCAGAACGAAAACACTTACTCGAATGGTGGTAGTTATCTCTGAGAAGAGATGTGGCTACTACGCGCATCCATCTGAGAAAAATGATTACAAAGAGGCTCTAGAGGCCTTTTTGATATTGTGCATGAATTCCAAAACCCTAGACATCCAAAAACCTAACCCTAGGAGGTGAAACGCCAAAAGTCATGTGGGCCCCTATGGGTAAGTTGATACCTCAACTTCCCAGGATCATAACTTTTTCATACGACCTCCATTTTAGGCATGTGATAACCTGTTGGAAAGGTATTTCAGAGAACTACACATTACGCCATCAAACTCTGACTCTATCTATAGTTTGAATGTGGCGAGTAAAAAAAATGTTGTTTAGGGCTCCAAAATGGCCCTGAAAGTACAACAAGATGTGTTGACATGAAAACATACAAAATAAGCCAGTTGGATTAGGTGAGAGGCCACCAATATCCACCTGGAATATGTGTAGGGCTTCAGATAGCCCCAGAAGTGTAGAACCCACAATTACAAAGAAGTACAGAAGAATGTGTTGAACTAAAAATGAACAAGAGGAGCCAGTTGGATCAATCATCCCCCCTTAGGAAGCAATGGTCTCCATTGTGTTGAGTTCCCCCATCAGGTGAGGAAACTTCGGTTGGATTTGGCCCTGGGTGAGCCACTTGCCTTGGTGGAGGAGTTGCCCTATCTTGACAACCCGATAAATTTGGATCCTCTGCTGGCGAGTGCCCTTGACCCATGTGTCCACTATCTAATCAATGGATGTTTGTTCCATGCAGCCAGGGTTGATCTTTGTTGGTGTCAGTTGTTCTGTGATCTCTAAGGTGTCCAATAATGGTGGAAAATATGGTCGAAGGAGGTCCACATTGAACATTGGGTGTAGGCCAAGGAAGGGTGGAGTGTTGAGCTCAAAAGCATTGCCACAGCCTTGGTGATAGTGCAAGGCCCATAGAGAAGTGGGCGGAGCTTCCAATGGGGTCCTGTGAGATGCTCCTTCTGCAAATGTAACTAGACTTTGTCTCCAACTTGAAACTAGTGCAGTACCCCATGTTGATCATGGCGCTACTTATACTTAACATTGGATATCTGCAAAATCTCATGGACCTGTTGACGGATGTGTTGAATCCTCTCAATGAATCTGGTGGCTTTGTCAGTCTCAGAATGAACATGGGAAGAGTCTGTCTATTTGGTGGAAAGAGGTAGTGCAACATCAATGGGACCCAAGGGTTGGAATCCCAGCCCCACCTAAAATGGGCTATGGTCGGTGGAGCTATTGAGAGCCCTGTTGAAATTGTGTTGAACATAAGGGAGACTCTCATCCCATGTACGTGGATGTTCAGAGTTGTACATGTGCAGGATGTGCAGAATCATCTAATTGAAAACCTATGTTTGGCGGTTTGTTTGGGGGTGGAAAGAAGTGGATTTAGTGAGCTTGGTGTCTAATAGTGGCCAGAGACTCGATCAAAATGTGCTAAGTAACCTATTGTCCCGGTCCGAGATGATGGTTTGTGGTATCCCAAAATGGACCCACACTCGTTCAAAGAAGAGTTTGACAGTATTTGCTACTATGATATTCTTCTTGTAGGTTGTGAGGATGGCCATCTTAAAAAATCGATCAATGACCACAAACACGCAGTCATTGCATTGCTTGGTGGACAAAAGTCCAAACATGTAATCCATTGAGATGGATTCCCAAGGCTTCTCAGGAGTAGGAAGAGGGGTGTATAAGCCTTGCTTCTTGATGGTTGGCTTGGAAATGGAACAAGAAGTGCAAGATCCGATACACTTGTTGACGTCCTATTGAAGTTTGACCAATAAAAATATTTCTGAAGAACGACCATAGTTTTCTCCATGCCAAAATGTCTTGCCATCCGATTGTAGTGGGCTTCCCAAATCATCTTTGCATGCTCACTTGTAGGAACATAGAGATGGCCCAGATGGCATAATAGTCTGTCCTGAATGTGAAAATTGGTGACAGTCACGCATGTACCCAAGAGTTGATAGGTGGTGGCGGAGTCTAGATCTTGTTGATAAAGTTGGGGCCACTTATATGCCTCATGTCCCCAGGAATGGAGCACAATGGTGAGTGCAGCCACAGAAGGTCGATTGAGGCAGTCAGTGACACAATTTGAGATCCTTGTCTTATACTTGATGTTGAGATGGAACTGTTGCAAGTAGGTGGACCACTTTTTATGGTGGTTGTTCTCTAATTTCCCCTGTGTCTGTATGAACTGTAGAGGCTTGTGATCAGTGTGGATGATCATCTCCTTTCCCAGAATGTAATGTTTCCATTGACGACAGGGTTGTACGTTGGAATACATCTCTTTGTCATAGGTGGGGTACTTCTAGACAGTATTTGAGAGTGTCTCACTATGGTATACCACCGGATGATCATGTTGAGTGAGAACTGGGCCTACAACATAGTCAGATGCATCAGTCTCAATATCGAATGGTTTTTGCAGATCGGGCAAGGAGAGTACTAGATCTAAGCATAAGAGATGCTTCAGATCATCAAATGCTCTTGTTCTTCCTTACCCCACATGAACTTTTCCCTGCCACCGCCCTTGGTCACATGGCTGAGATCCCATGCAATATGAGAGAATCCCAACACGAACCGTCAGTAGAAGTTGGTCAGTCCCAGAAAGCTTCGAAGCACGGTTAGTGTGGTCAGGGTTGGTCAGTCATAGATGACTAGGATCTTAGCTAGATCAACATGTACCCCATGCTCATCAACAATGTAGCCCAAGTATTGGACCCTGTTCATGCCAAAAGAGGATTTTTTCAAGTTGGCATATAGCTTGTGCTGCCACATAGTGCTCAAAACATGTTGAATATGTCGCATGTGCTCCTCCCATGTTCTGTTGAAGATGAGGATGTCATCCAAATATACCACCACAAAAGAGTTGATGAAGGGTATCAATACATCATCCATCAACCTCATGAAAGTGGCTGGTGCATTTGTTAAGAAAAATGGCATGACCGACCATTCAAAGAGACCTTATTTAGATTTAAAGGTTATCCTCCATACATCAGTTGGTTTGATGGGAACCTGGTGGTAGCCAAACTTTAGGTCAATCTTGCTGAAGAAATTTTTCCCCTTGATTTGGTCAAGAAGGTCATCAATCCTGGGAATTGGGTATCGATTATTGACTGTGATTTTGTTTAAGGCTCTGTAATCAATGCAGAGTCACCAAGTCTCGTCCTTCTTCTGCACCAGTACAATCGAGCTTTCACAAGGGGAGGAGATGGGTTTGATGTGCCCCTTTTGAAGAAGCTCCTGGATCTGACGCTCGATTTCATCATTTTTCATCAACGAGCAATGATAGACTGGCCCATTAGGTAGAGGTGTACTGAGAGTCAGATCAATTGGATGCTTGACTTGGCAGTGCGTCGGTACCCTGGTGGGTGAGGAGAAGATGTCTTTGTATTCTTCCACAATCTCGTCCACTTTATTTTGCTACAAAGAGAGGCTCTGTGTAGAGGCCACGGATGTAGCGAAAACCTTCTTCTTACTGTGAGCATGGATCACAGAGAAGAAAAACTTCCTGGTTTGTTAAATGAACTTACTTCATTTCTTAGCAGAGATTAAAGAAATAGCGATCGAAGACACTACCTCTGGTATCCTGTACAATTATCTACCCAAAGTAATAATAACACTGCGGGGTCTAGACTCATACACAACATGACACTTCCACAAATATGGTTGTCCTAAAATAATATCACAAAATTCAAGGGGAGAAATATCGCATAATACCTCATCTTTAAAAGGCTTGATGTCGTAGGGAAGACGACACTATTGGCTGACACAAAGATCTCTTCCTTGGCAAAGCCAGCCGATGGTGTAGAGCTGTGGGTGCAGTTTCGTTGCCAGGTCCTGTAAGGTCTCTGTCCCCATAGAGCCTTATAAAACACAGGTTAAAATAGAGAGTAGATAAATGTTTTTCTGTACAATTTAATCTTCAACATTTAACCATAATTTATTCAGCATAAATTAAATTTATCAACAACATGGAAATAAATTTAATAACAACCACATAACACAGTAAATTCATGAAAATACATACCTCTGTCTGATGTTATTTCTCCAATCTCCGTCTGTCCTTGCTGCTTCTCTACCCAAACTTCGCCCAAACTCTGCCCAAAACCAAATCTTTCCTCCCTCCCAGCTAGCAACAGAGTCTATCTGGCTCCCTAGCTCCAGGATTCCGTGAGGATTTCTGGCCCCCGAGCCCAAAAATCCCAGTAACTTGGTGCCCCCTATAACAGTCCACCCAAACTCCCCACCAGAAAATACAAAACCAGTAAACACATATAGTACCTAATCCCCAAATGTTGTCTTCTTTCCCTAAATTTCCAAAAGTCCTTCTCCCCAATGCCTGTGCCCCCTCATATCCTCCTTTCTGAATGCCTCTGCCTTCATTTAATGCCACCCACCTTATTCCTCCATTTAATACCCTATCCCTCCATTTAATACCTTATCTCTCCATTCAATACCCTATCCCTCCATTCAATGCTTTATCACTTCTTACGTAAAGTTTTCTAATAATAAATTAAAAGTTATTAAGCCTTTAATTCATTACCCCAAACATTAAATGTGTTAATTAATCAACATATATTAAACAATAAATAAATAAATAAATAATAATATTAATAATTAATCATTGCTTAACTAATACACATTATGACAGTTAATTATTTAATTAACTATACTTGACAAACCTTAAGCAACTATTTAACTAGGGTTGTTACATACACCCACCCTTCAATGAACTTTGTCCCAAAGTTAAAGTATTTTATGATACACGGGAAAAGAAACATGGTTCACACATTTCTAACAAATAACCGACATTTATTAGTAAGTAAGCCAAGAAACTCATACATACTAGTGTACATGTGCAAGAAATTCATGTGTAGCTAGTACCTACAAGTCTCGTTCATGTACTAATATCAATAACTATCATCTCTATAGTAATTTCCATATGCATCCAATCCATCATTATCCAAATACATTTAAACATTCATAAAATTTATACGTCTTAAAAGTTCAAGTGTATCATTTAATAGT
>ML829325.1:63770-83824 GCA_009831015.1 Picea engelmannii | reverse complement strand
ATAAATTATCTTCTTGAGCCGACAAGGCTTCTAGGGTTATTAGCCAACTCATTAGGGTTTCTCTTGCTTCCCAGAGTCTTCTATTCTCGTCAGGTTCACACATGGGGGTAAATACCTCCCGCAACTACCATAATATTAACACTACTTCCCTCCTTCGAGATTTTATTCAGAATCAGAATCGGCCTCTGACTCAGAAGATTTCAACTCGGCCATGAGTGACTTCTTGGAGAGGCAGTCTTCAATGTTGTGCCAAGAGATTTTATGGTACTCACACCATTTTCCTATGTCCTTCTTCATCTTCTCATTGCCCTTCTTGTGTTGCGGCTTGGAATGGTTGTCCTAAGAATGTCCATCTCTGCTCTATCCCTTGTTGTGTGGGTTGGGGCCGCCTTTTCCCTACTTCGGCTATGAGGAGTTTGCAGATCCAAACTCTCACCTCTTCTACTTAAATTTTTTCTCGATCTTGACAACGTATCTATAAGACGTACCCAATGAGGTGATGTCTAGAAACTCCATTTATGTTTGGATGTATCTATGAAAACATCCGTGGTATTTGAGCACCATATGTCACTCAGAGTCTTTGATACCTAGTTTGGTGCACAGGGTGTGGAAAATATTGGTGAAATATGGTATTGTCTGGTCCCTTTCTTGACACAGGGTGGTCCATCTAGTGTATTGGTCCTCGTAGCTTCCATCAGGGTAGTACTGTTCTTTAATGGTATCCCGAAAGGAATCCCATGTGGGGAAACCACAAATATTGCATATTTCTCTATGGCCCTTTTCTCAGAGTAAGTGTCCCACCAATGCTTAACATGGGGGATGGCCTTGAGGAGTGCAAAAGTTATCTTTTCCCTATTGGAAAAATTGTGGACCAAAATATATCGTTCAGGCATATTCAACCATTTATCTACAACATCCACATCTATCGGTCCTTCAAATAATGGAATATCAAAATTTACCTACACCTTGAAGAGGGTTGCATGGTCGCTTGATGAATATGCTTCTCCTGTGGGAAACCACGAAAGGATCTATGCAAATTTGTCCATCATTTCGTTCATTTGTCGTGCAAGGGCTTCCTCAAGAAACATTTTAAAAGGATATCTTGCTCCATCATATTTCTTTTCATCTCCCATGGGTTTTTGTCAAACTCGGTGAGACTGATATTGCAATGTCTTGATTGGTTTGAGTCCCAACTTCTTGTACCCAGATCTTGTCAGGGACATGCATGAAGAAAAATAAATGAAGACAAGACTACTTTGATACCACTGATCTAGATTTAGGAGCAGAACGAACTAATTAATAGGTTGAATACGATAAACACAGAGATATGAAGAAAAAAACAGATATCCAATGAACAATATCTTCTATTGAATAAATGAAATAGGTTGAAACTGTAAAACTGCAGAACTGAAACACTTGCTCGAATGGTGGTAGCTATCTCTGAGAAGAGATGTGGTTGCTACGCACATTCGTTTGAAAAAAAGAATGATTACAATGAGGCCCCACAGGAATTTTTTAAATTACTCATGAATGCCAAAACCCTAGACATCCAAAAACCTAACCCTAGAAGGTGAAACACCAAAAGTCTTGTGGGTCCCTATGGCTAAGTTGGTACCTCAACTTCCCGGTGATCCAGGGGATCAAATTTTTCTCAAAAATCAAAGTTCTTGGAATTGCTTCAAAACAAACATTTGTGTAGGCCTCATTGTTATGAACCTAATGCAACTTGAACGAGCTCAAATGAACGTCATATGAGAAAGATATCACGTTCTGTTCATTTTGCCAAACAAGAAAAATTTTGTCGACTGTGCAGTCCGTCCAATGTTGACTTGGAAGTTGACCGTATTGCTCGTACAGTCATACAATGACGTGGCAGAGGAGTTTCATGCTGACTAGGCATGTGTTGGTAGACAGGTGGAAGTATCTGATTGTGACACATTTCAACTTGAGGGCAAGTTTTATGGTGCCACGTGGCCCAATCATGGGCTACCACGTGGCACCCCTCCATTGGTTTGCAGTGGTAAAATTTTTTGACTCCAAAAGAGTTGAACCCGTGACCTTTGAGCAAGGCGGAGTGACTTGGCAAGGGCTGGGTTACCATCTCACCCACGAGTGTTACTTACCACAATTTCTTGTTTAAATTTATTTATGTTGATACCGATGTTATAACGACGGAGTAAAGGGATAGGGCCTAGCCCCAACCCCCAGTGCATTACCATAACCTGTTCATATAACCTCCATTCAACCATTTGGCACACTGTCTGTTAGATTGGAATTCATCCCTCAGTCTACGATATACACATATGACCCTAGACTCAACCTTTGGCATGGGAGTTTGGTGCGGACATTGCATTGGTTTAGCCTCGGTTCTTAACACTCTGCCATATGACCACTCCTTTAGATTTTCCACGGGGGGTTAACACTTAAACGGGATGCGTGCCACATGCTCGCCACTTGTCAGCATGAAATTCACTCATGAAAATGGGTCTGGATTAGGCGTTGGGACGTGGCCACATGCCCACCATGCAACCAACACCTCCACCCAAGGGGGTGCTAATCTCGTCAATGGTTCGACAAATTGCCCCGAATTATGGAATGCGTGTTTGTGTTGGGTTTTAGGCCCAAGAACGCTGTGGGATCTAGGTTGGTCATTCACAGGTGCGTTTTGGCGAGAAAGTACAACAAGCTTGAAGGGGAAAACTTCCAGGAGGTGTAACTTCTTCATTTTTTGGCCAAACCAGGTGTCAAAAAAGCCCAACTAGGGGTTTTTGGACGTTATGAAGCCATTGGAGCCATCTATTTTGTATTCTAAGCATTGTAAGAGAAATTTTTAATCATAATTAAAATGATCCAAGGGAAGCTGGACTAGGAGATGTAGCCCAAGAGAGGGGTGAACTCATTTATCATTTGTTGGGTTATGTGTTCATTATTAATGGTTTGTATTTGTATGGTATGATGCTCATGATTAAGTATAACTCACTGAATTTATGTGTTAGTAACTTGATTCAATCACCCAAACACGTGCCATTTTACACTTGCAATTTAAAGAGATAAGTCTTCTTCATTTTAAAGATCTATTGGAAACATATTCATTTCATTTTTGGATCAGTTGGTATTAGAGCTTTGGTTTTTGAAGGCTTGATTGTTTGCAAGTTGTTTTGTTTTTATGATGCTTACAAGGTTGAAGCTCACAAGAGGAGAAGGTCAACTTGTAGAGCCAAGTTCTCAACTATCAAGAAGGAGAACTATCAAATCACCTCAAGTTTCAAGGAGATATTCACCAAGTATGGCTCATGAGGAGAGCCATGGAACTCTTCCTTCGGAGGAGGAAACTTTCAGAAAAACTTTTTATGATATGACTAAGATGGTCAAAATTTTGTTTGAAGAAAGAAATGCAATATTTCAAGGTGAAAGCTCCAACCCTCCAAAGGGAAATGGAGACAGTGGTGATAAAAATCCAAAGGGAAATGGAGGGAGTGGTGATTCTCCATGTTGGCACAGGGGAAGACCTAGGGTTCACTCTAAGAGCGCACCAACAAGCCCTAACTACTATCCCTTTCGGCAACACCTGCGAAGCAGATGCAGTCTCACCCGAAGCAACGATGAGGGGGTTGCAGGAAAGAGATGTCTAAAACCAGGGGAATATCAAGGGGATCTTGTATAACAACAATCATGATATTCATATATCATTTACCAATGAAATCTACTTTGCGCAACTATAGATCTTGATCTAACACATTAATGAAAATAACAACATAATAATGGTAGAGATCAAAGCATTAATCACTCACACAACACAAGATGTATGTGGTTCACCCTCTCTCTAGGGCTACGTCCACAAAACTATGCTTATGATATATTAAGATAAAGCTTACAGTTTTGATCTGCACTCTTGGCCAATAGATCCTCTCTCTCCTTTTGTCTTTCTCTACCCCCTCCTACGCACCCAACTGTAGGATCTGATCTTCCCACCCAACTGAAGATCTTACAATACCAGAAGGCTTCAAGACTTCTCTCTCATAATACAATGACTTCTCACCCCAACAATAGAGTTAAATCAATAACAATATCATACCCCCCCGACCCAGGTCCTCTTGACCTTTATTTATAAATTACAATACCTCACCGACATCCTTAGGCCGAAACCTAGGTTTTAAAACCATAATTACCAAAACCCTAGGTGTCTAAGACCCTAGGTCAACTTGATCAACTTTTTCTAGACTTTGCCAGCATGTCTTTCCTTCCTTCTCATGCGGTGCTCCAAATCATCCAATGGTGTCTTTTTCCACTTCTTGAGTCGTCCTCAGTCCATCTTCCTTGTTGATCTGTCATCCTCGATCTCCTCATCCAATGGCTTTCTTTTCCACACTTCGCTCCATCTTTTCTGCTCTTTTTCTCACTTCGACCCAGTGACAGTCACTATGTTTCTCGTGAAGTTCATTTTTTACCTTTTCTTCCTTGTTCTTCATTTCCTTTCATAACCAAGGGCCAACATGCCCCCAACACTCACTTGTGACTCGTCTCGAGGCACTTTAGATCTTCTCCTTTTGTTTTAGTTCGACTTTGGACTATGCAGTGCAACCTTTGCTTTCTGCTTTATGCCTCCTTCCCGTCCTTGTGTAGACTATATTTTTTGTGTTTGGTACCCAGTTTCAACTGCACCTGGCACCTAAACCATTTTCCTCATGCTTTTACCTAGAGTTGTGAGGCAGCTGGTTGTCATAGTACAACTTCAACTGACTCCCATTCACTAATCCTTCTTTTCATTCTCCATTCAACGTCTTCAGCTGTGTAGCTCCTCCTTCTGTGACGTAGGCGATCTTATATGGTCCAAGCCAATGCGTTATGAACTTGCCAGGGTGTTTGATAAACTTACTGTCATATACCAGTACTAAATCACCTTGCCTGAATATCTTTTTCTTGTTGTGCCTGTCGTGGTAGGCCTTTTCTCATTCCTTCTGAACTTGCTGATGGAAGCCTGCAATGAATTTGTCTTCTTCTAGTTCGACTAATTGTGCTAGCCTATCATGAAGAGTGCCAATATCATCCATGTCTATAAATGCAACAATTCTTAAGCTCGGTACCAAGTACTCCATCGGGACAACAACTTCAAGACCATAAATCAACTTGAAAGGGGTCTGTGTTGTTAATTTCTTGCAAGTGGTTCTATAAGCCCAAAGTACTGGTGGTACTCTTAAATCCCAGTCATCCCTGTTCACACTGCAAATCTTTGTCAATGTTGTCTCCAAGATCTTGTTGAATGCTTCAACTGTTCCATTTTCTTGTGGATGGTAAGGTGTACTCTTCTGATGGTGGACTGCAAATTCTTCAGTCAGGGCTGCAATTGTCTTATTGATGAAGTGTGTACCTTGATCACTCATAAGGACCTTAGGGCATCCAAACCTGGTTATTATGTCATCAAATGTAAAACGCACAGTTGTAGTTGCACTACAGTCCTTGATTATTCTTGCTTCGGCCCATCTAGTCAGGTATTATGTCGCAGTGATAATATAAATTTCTCATGTGCGCTTTCCTGGTGGGTTTATAGGTCCCACAAAGTCAATGACCCATTTTTCAAATGCTTGCAGGGTCATCTACGGTGCTAATGGCATCTCATCTCTTCGGGATGGTTTTCCAACTCACTGGCATACATCGCATGCTCTGGTATATTCTTTAGCATCTATGTGTAACGTAGTCCACCAAAGGCTAGCTCGCAGAACCTTCTACGCAGTTGCTTTCCCTGTGTAATGTCCTCTTGCGATGCCTTCATGAGATTATGCGAGGATCATCGTGTGCTCTGTTTCCATAATGCATATTCTTAGTATCTCATCAGGTCCTATTTTATATAGCTAACCAACTATCAGTGAAAAATCTGCGGCGTGCACCACTAACTATTTTTTCTCGGAGATTGTATACTCACTCGGAGCCATTCCTGTTGACAGGAACTGGACTATGTCTGTGAAGTGGTCATCAATATTTCTAATGGAGAGCAGTTGTGCATCCGGTAATGTATCCTCTAGACTGGTAGGTTCTTTTCCATGTTCCAACCTCGACAGGTGGTCTGGGACCTTGTTCATTTTTCCTGGCTTAACTATGATCTCAAAATCATACTCTTGAAATAGAAGAAGTCATCTACAGATTCGTCCCCCCAACACTAGCTTGTTGACTAGGTACTTCAGCGCAGCGTGATCAATGAACATTTTAAAGTGTCCTCCTAACAAGTAGTGGCAGAATTTTTGCAATGCATACACCATGGCTAGTCCCTCTCTCTTTGTAGTGGTGTAATTAACTTCAGCTGTGGACAACTTCCTGCTGGAAAATGATAATGGATGATCAATGTCCCCTTCTCTAGGTTGTTCCAGTACAACTCCTAATGCAATGGAAGATGCATCAACATGCACATGAAATTCCTTGCTCCAGTCTGGAAAGACTAGAATAGGCACAGTTACCATCTTTTGTTTTAGTGTGTCGAAGATTTGTTGGCATTCTTCTATCCAACCGAACTAACAGTCTTTCTTTAATAACTTCTCCATTGGTGTAGTAATATGAGCATATCCTTTGATAAATTTCCTGTAATAGCCAATATGTCCTAGCGCAGTGCACAGTTGTTTGACTGAAGTAGGTGGTGGAAAATCAACTATAATTGCAATCTTGGATGGATCCACCAACAATCCTTGCTTGCATACAATATGAACTAATAATACTCCAAATGGTGAGAAGAAGATGCATTTATTCAAAATCAAAGCAATTTGACACTGCCTGCATTTATCCAGCATTAGCCTTAGACATTCAATATTATTTTTCAACAAACTAAAAACAGTCCAGTCATCAAAGTATGCTTCTAAAAACTTATGCAAAAATTATTTGAATGCTTCAACCACCACCCTGGAAAAAATGGTTGGGGCATTCTTCAATACAAATGGAATTACTGTATATTGGTAGGATCCCCACTCTATGAAAACATGGTCTTATGGTGGTCCTCCTTGGCAATGTGGATCTGATGGTATCCTGAAAACCCACCTGTAAAAGAATATACTTCTTGGCCTCCCACGTTATCCAACACTTCGTCTGTGAATGGTGTAGGGAAATGATCATGTAGACAAGCATCATTAATCTTCCTGAGATCTACGCAAATCCTAATCTCACCTATCTTATTATCTTGCACTACCATGGGGCTAATCCACTCTGACTCCTCGACAGGTTCAATAATCCCTGCTTCCAGCATTATGTCGAGCTCAATATTCACTTTTTCCTTACATTTCAGGTTCAGTCTGTAGGGTCTTTGCTTGACTGGATTTGCATCTGGTTTCAAAGGCATTCTCATCTCTCCCGTGGGTCCTTTGATACCCTTCATCTCAGTGAACTTGGTCGGGAACAAGTCCTGATACTCGTGCAATAATTCTATGATTTTTTCAATGGTAGCAGTGTCCCATTAATCTCTGAAATTGGCAATATTTGGTGTCTCCTCTGTCCCAATATTGACTTTCTTTATCTTTATCAGTTGTCCAATGAATGGAAGTTCAACACCTAGTCGTTCCACATCTCTCTGGCCTTCTGTTTCTGCGATATTCACCTTCCTTGGATCATCGTCTTCGTCGGCATTAATGTTGTAGCAGATCTGCAGTTTCTGGAGGGGCACAGTCCATTCAACCTCTTCTTGCTCCAAAGGGAGGCCAGATGCCTCCTTAAATACTTTTTGTCTCACCATCTGTAGTGCTCGATCTACTGAAGGAAATTCATTTTCAAACAAAAAGGTGGTTATAAAATTATGGATCATACCTTCCCATTCTGAAGTGACGAGGCACAACTCTGCTTGAAGGTACCAGTTAATCAAGGTGGTATCTAGCGTAGTGACAAATATGTGTACCCATTATTCTCTAGGAATGTCACTCCAGGCCTTTTCGTAGCTGCGTACATGGTCCTTTGGGCAGCTTCAACCTATGTATCTTACTTCGCAGCTTCCTACTTGTGTTGAAAACCACACTGTCATCAAAGTTCGACATTGTGTCCAGTCTGTGATGTTTCCCTTGTGCATTCCCCACCATCTTTCTAGTGTGGCTTTCATGGCCTCATCCATTGCCAACAACCTCTGTTGTGTTGGTACACTTGTCTTAAATTCTGATAAGAAGTTCTCTAAAGGGTTCAACCCATCAAATGTGGGTAGATTACTCATTGTTGTGCCAATCCAACGAACTTCTCTGGTTAGCCTAGTACATCTTCTTATAGATACTTCGTACATCTGGTTCTACCAGTTCTCCAGTGCTTCTTCTGAGTCAGATGAACATGTGCTATCACTTCGCCAACTCAGATTCTCGTCAGTTATAGGGTTGATATAATCCTGTTGTCTGGCTATTAATTTGTAGATGTTTTCCAGTTCAAATGCGTGGTCTTCTTCTCTGATAGGCTTTGTATATCGTGGACCCTCATCTGGATCTAAAGGTGCAATGACCCTGAGGAAAACTTTCTCAAATGTCATGCGTCTTTTCTTTAGATCAACAACAATAGAATTGTCGAAGGCCCAATCAATTCCTAACAATGCAGGGTAAGGGCAACTATCATCAACAATTTCAATTACCTCAAAATCTTCAAAGGTTCTTACTCCATCGATGCCCACTGGGACATGCTTTAATCATCCAAATGGTCTGGCAACTTGCTGATTATCCATGCAAATCTTGATAGGGGAATATATCAGCTTGGGTTTTCCCATCAGTGCCCAAGTCTTCTTCGTTATGACATTGACCTCCGACCCTAAGTCGATGACCACATAGTCTATCTCATACTCTCATATCTAAGCATTCAAGTGTAATTCTTTATTTATCCTTCTCCTTTTTCCAATTTGGTGCACTGCTCTATTCAGTAAGGGGTCTATCTTTCCTAGCTCATACTGCTTGATTAAATCTTGTAATTCATGTACAATGCATTTATCTCGAATCAACTTAACACAAGTGCACAAAAATTCCATGAGTTTTCTTATGTCTTTCCCTTCTATTGACGATGCAGACGGATCAAACGCCTGAGGCATGCCATATTCATTGATTTCTGGTTGTCTCTTTGATGAATTTCCTTGACCTATTTTGAACTCTTTTCTTGCCTCCTCGAATATTTGTCTTTCATTCTTAGCATCAAACATTGGGGTATTTTCTGTAGCTTTCCTGACTTCATGGTCATTTTCAATATTTCCTTTGGCTTCTTTGTCTTCTCCTGTAGCAGCGCCTCCTCGAGTGATAACAATGACTCTAGGGTCTACTCCACGAGGTTCAACATATATCAGTTGTACTTGTGGGTTCTGCTGAGGTCCTCGTCTTTCCTTAAATTTAGCCAGAAGCATATGGAATTTCTCTATGACATGCTCGAAGGAGTTACAATAATTACATGTTGTACAAGGATTATGACAATCCCTTGCTAAATGTCTTAGTTGCGCGCAGTTGTAACAGATTGTTTTTCCTCAGCCTCAGCCCATACCTCCTCCTCATCCCTGTCCTCTGTATCCACCACGAGAATTGAAGTTTCCTCTCCCCGAAGAGTTGTACTACGGAGTGTTTCCTTCTTGTTGTACTTCGCCTTGAATCTTGTATATGTCTCTCGACCTTTCATGCATGAGATCATAAGCTCTACAATCTCGATCATCATTCCCCACTGATTTACAGAATGTACAATACAAGTTTGTGGGTGTCTGAACATACTTCTGCATGTAGTAGCACTCACCTGGGCGATACCTATTTTTGCATACATCGCACCAGGGTAGGTTAACTTGCTTCAAGGGGCTCGCCGCCCCTGAGGCCAAGTTCTCATGAAATAAGGGATAATGTTCCTTATCATGGCCTTTAGATCTGCATCTTACGCACCATATATCTTCCCTTTTGTCGTTTCCCTTATCTTTCTTCATATCCTCGACCTGTAAAGACAAACTAGTTAGTTGGATCATGATCTGGCTAATGCCTAAGCTAGATTCTCCTATCGGTGTTGATTCAAGATTCATGGAAATCTCCAAATCTTTTTCCTGTGATGAAATCTTCTGCTGCATCGAAGGGAATCTTATGTGTGGTAACAACGCAACGATGAACCATTGATTGTTCTGTTCATCGGGGATCTGAAAAGTTAATCGACTTGTCAGGGTCTTGAATCTCTGGTCGAACTCCCAAACAGGTTCTGCTACCCTTTGTTTAATCTCTTTTAGTTATATAATACATTGTGACTCTAACTTAAGTTTCTTAAACTCTACAATTAGTGCATTATTGATCTCATTTAGGGGCTTAGGCTGTGCCAGTCCTTGGACAAGTTTCATGTACCAGCTCAGTGCGCGGTCCCTTAGCGTAGTGTTGAACTGGGTTCTCTTGATGGCTTCATCGGTGATACTTTTAATGTTCCATACAGCTTCACACAGAAACCAATGCTGATCTAGATCTTCAGATCCATCTCCTCTAAAGATATGGAGTCTCATTTCATCTGCCATAGAGCTGACTAGGATTCTTGTCTGAGTAAATGTTGAGCTACTAGTAAAAGTACTCTGAAGATTCTGGTGGTTCTAACTACTCTGATTGCTAAGTACTGTTGGGATAACATGAGGATTAACGTTACTTACTTTAGTAGTCTATGTAGTTCTTGAGTTTTCTGGCTTGCTTTGGCATGGTTCTTCAACTTCCCCTTCTTTTGTTCTGGTGGGTTCTGGATGCTCTTCGTCGATTAGATCTACCTCTTCTCCGCTATAGAAACCCTCTTCTCCGTAGTTTTTCTTAAACAAGTTCTCAAGGTGAACCCCTCGGAATAATTTTCCACTGCGCATATGTCCTGATTCTGTGTCACTGTCGCTGTCCGAGATCTTGAACATTAGCCTTTTCTGGTTCGACCAATCTACTATATCTTCAAGATGTGGTTTTCATGTAAGATCATCTTGATTCTTATCTTCAGAAAGTGCAAAAATTTTCCTCTGGGTCCTTTGAAAAAGTATCTCTCGGCTTGGCTATACGATTATGTTTTGTAAACAGTAAACTCAGTGATATACCCTCCAATGGTACTATCAAACCAATGATCTACTGCTCTAGATACAACATTGTCAGTTCTCTTGACCTTCTGGATCAGCGTTGGTGTCCAAACCACACGAGGTCTAGATCTGATCTCAAACTGTGTGTCAGCTAACCTAGCCAACCACTTGTGTAGCTCCTGATTGAATCCTCCAAAGAAGATCTCATGAATGTTGGTGAATATGTATCTTTGCAGCCAATCTTCAATACTCAGTTTAGGGTTCTTGTTCTGGGCTTTAGCGAAGTCCTTCTCTTGGTCCTCTATCCACTTCTAAATATCTGTCTTTGATGGGAAACACCTTGACATTCCCTTAAAAATATTCAAGTCCCGACAACAGAACCATTTGTTGGCACAGGGGAAGACCCAGGGTTCACTCCAAGAGCGCACCAACAAGCCCTAGCTACTAGCCCTTTCAGCAACACCTGTGAAGCAGATGCAGTCTCACCCGAAGAAACGATGAGGGGGTTGCAGGACAGAGATGTCTACAACCAGGGGAATATCAAGGGGATCTTGTATAACAACAATCACGGTATTCATATATCATTTACCAGCAAAATCTACTCTGCGCAACTATAGATCTTGATCTAACACAGTAATACAAATAACATTATAATAATGGCAGAGATCAAAGCATTAATCACTCACACAACACAACATGTATGTGGTTCACCCTCTCTCTAGGGCTACATCCATAGAATTGTGCTTATGATATATTAAGATAAATCTTACAATTATGATCTACACTGTTGGCCAACAGATCCTCTCTCTCCTTTTGTCTTTCTCTCCCCCCTCCTGTGCACCCAGCTGCAGGATATGATCTTCGCACCTAGTTGAAGATCTTACAATACCAGAAGGCTTCATCACTTCTCCCTCACAATACAATGACTTCTCACCCCAACAATAGAGCTAAATCAATAACAATATCATACCCCCCCCGACCCAAGTCCTCTTGACCTTTATTTATACATTACAATACCTCACCGACAGCCTTACGTCGAAACCTAGGTGTCAAAACCCTAATTACCAAAACCCTAGGTCAACTTTATCCACTTTTTCCAGAATTCGCCAACCTGTCTTTCCTTCCTTCTCGTGCGGTGATACAAAGCATCCAATGGTGGATTTTTCCACTTCCTGAGTCGTCCTCAATCCATCTTCCTTGTTGATTTGTCATCCTCGATCTCCTCATCCAACGGATTGATTTTCCACACTTCGCTCCATCTTTTCTGCTCTTTTGCTCACTTTGACCCAGTGACAGTCACTGTGTCTCCCGCAAAGTTCACTTTTTACCTTTTCTTCCTTGTTCTCTGTTTCCTTTCATAACCAAGGGCCAACACTCCACCTCCTTCACCTCCATCTTCCACCTCTTCCACCATTTCACAACCACCTCTAAATTCTCCAAAATAGCATGGTAAAACTCCCTTACAAACTCCTTTGCTTAAGCTTGATATTAAGTTTGAATTTCCAATGTACAATGGAGAGATAAATGCTGAGAAATTAGATAACTAGATTCGTTAGATTGAAGTGTATTGTAGGATACAAAGAATCACAGATGATGAAATTAAGATTCATCTTGCTTCTTTAAGATTGGACAGTGCAACACTCATTTGGTGGGAAGCCAAAACTCAAGAGGACATGAAGAAACATGGTAAAGTTTTATCCTCTTGGAATGATTTTATTGTTTCAATTAAAAGGCAATTTTATCCATTAGCATACATGCGGAAAGCTATTATGGATTGGAAAAACTTTAGGCAAGCTAAAGGGAAATATGTGTAAAGCTTCACTCAAGAATTTAGGAGAAGAGCTTTGGTTTTGGGTGTATATTTGTCTTCACAAGATACTTTGCTCAAATACATTGGAGGTTTGCATAGCTACTTGAGACATACAATACTTATGTTTAACCCTTCAAATCTAGATGAAGTATGTGTGTAGGCTACTCATTTAAAGGAAAGAGGAAGGAATGAACCTCAAGAGGGAAGCAAGAAGTCTTTTAATGGAAACAAGGGAAAGAGGAAGTTTGAAGGAAATGGAAAGAAAAATGATTCAGTAAATAAAGAGAGAGAGAAAATCTCATGTAAACATTGTTCAGAGGATGGCCATGATGAAGACCATTGTTGAAAACTTCATCATGAAAAGATACCCAAAAAGTTCAACAACAAAGAGAAACCAAACATTGTTGCAACTGTACAACAAAATTTAGGATCTGATTCGGAAGATGAAACAAAAATCACAACCATGGGTATACAAGGTAAGAATTATATTGCAAGCACTAGTTCTTCAAATTCTGTCATCAATGAAACTCAACATGAAAAGGAAAGGATARAGATTTTCCACATAAGGGTAATTTCAAAACAYACCAAGATAGATACTCTTTTTGATATGGGATCACAAGCAAACCTTATTTYTGAAGACATTGTCYAGAAACTAGATTTGGAAACTACTCCTCATCCTAAACCATACCCTCTAGGTTGGATATGTGACAATGCCAAATTGCATGTGAMAAGAAGGTGTAAACTCATATTTTCCATCACTGCAAACTATATAGATGAGGTAGAGCTTGATGTTATTCCTTTGGATATTTGTGGTATTGTGTTTGGAAGCCCATACTTATATGATAGGAGATCCATTTTTCATCATCACGAGAACAAGTGTCATTTGTTTAAAAATGGAATTTAGTACATTGTTAGAGAACATACAAAGAAGATGAATTTGTCACTTACAAATGTTGGACAAATGAAGAGACTAGTCAATGCTAGTAAGTACCTTGTAGTTTTGATGACTAAACCCAGAGACAATGATGAAGAAGAAGTTTTCAAAGGATGTGATGCAAAGTTACAATTTGATTTGTATGAGGTTGTTAATGAAAATGTTGATATGTTTCAAGAACCAAGGGGATTGCCTCCTAGAAAGGGTATCCAACAAGAGATTCTATTGCAGCAAGGAGGTCCTCTTCCGAACATTGACATGTGCAGGATGTCAGACATGGAGAATGTTGAAATCAGAAAACAATCCCAAGAGTTTCTTGACAAAAGGATCATCAAACCAAGCACTTTGCCATGCAGGTCACCAATTGGTTTGGTACCAAATAAAAATTGTATATGGCGAATATGGGTAGATTTCAGAGCCTTGAACAAGACTACATAGATGATTGTTGAAGGAGACATATGGAAGAAAGCTTTGAGATCAAATAAAGATCCATTGCATGCCTTGGAAAGATATGTTTTTCACTTGGTGATAAGGTATAAGAAATACTTTTATGACAAAGTTGTCGATATGCGTACTAGGCCTATTGTTAGTGCTTTAGTTATTTTCAAGCATAATCCTATCATGCACAAGAGCTATTTGGAACAATGTGCTTTAGATGTTGATGGAAAGAATGTTTATGCAACTTTATGTCATACTAACCAATTTGAGGAGTTGGATTCCTATGTGCATGGTAAACTTTTGTATCTTGGCAAGCTATGTTTTTTACAGGGTGAAAGAGTCAACAAGATAAGGGAAGCACATTCTTCTCTTGTTGCTGGCCATTTTGGTATGGGCAAGATGATGGCTAGATTGAAAAGAAAGCATCCTAAGTTTTTGGATGAGAATCTACATTAATTTTTGCATTCTTATAACCAGGCCAAGAAGTTCATTGAACCGGTTCAGTTTGTGCATCAACCCATTCAAGAATAGTTGAGAAAGAGACAAGCCAAGTACACAACAAGGAATGACAAGTTTCATATTGGCCTAAATGGCACCAATCCAAGAAAGGCTGGATGGATTGATATTGTAAGGGTGATGGAATTATACCCTCATCTACATATTGACTAAAAGTAGTCTTTTGGAGGTTCAAAAGCTTCCCAATGGGGAGGTGTGATCTAGGGGATCAAATTTTTCTCAAAAATCAAATTGCTTGGAATCGCTTCAAAACAGACATGTGTGTAGGTCTCATCATTAAAAACCCAACACAACTTGAATGGGCTCAAACATATGTCGTATGAGCAGGATATCGCTCTCTGTTCATTTTTCCAAACAAGAAAAATTTTGTTGATTGTGCAGTCCGTACAGTGCTTACGTGGCAGCTGACCATACAGGACGTATGGTTGTACAATGACGTGGCATAGGAGTTTTCATGCTAACTGGGCAGGTGTTGGTAGACAGGTGGACATATCCAGTTGTGACACATGTCAACTTGAGGGAAAGTGTTATGGTGCCATGTGGCCCAGTTGTGGGCTGCCATGTGGCACCCCTCCATTGGTTTGTAGTGGTAAATATTTGTGACTCCACAGGAGTCGAACCCATGACCTCTGGGCAGGAGGGGTGACTTGGAAAGGGTTGGGATACCAGCCCACCCACGAGTGTTACTTACCACAATTGCTTGTTTAAATTTCTTTATGTTGATACTAATGTTATAACGATGGAGTAAAGGGTTGGGGCCTAGCCCCAGCCCCCGACACATTACCATGTAACTTGTTCATATAACCTCCATTCAACCATTTGGCGCTTGTTCCGTTAGATTGGAATTCATCCACCGGTCTATGACATATGCATATGAACTTACACTCAACCTTTGGTGCAAGAGTTTGGCGCGGACTTTGTATTGGTTTAGCCTCGGTTCTTAACACTCCTCCATATGACCACTCCTTTAGATTTGAAATGGGGGGTTAACACTTCAATGGGCAGCGTGCCACGCGCCCATCACTTGTCAGCACGACATTCACTCATGCAAATGGGCCTGGATTAGGCATTGGGACGTGGCCACATGCCCCCCATGTGACCAACACCTCCGCCCAAGGGGGCGCTAATCCCGTTAATAGTTCGACAGATTGCTCTGAATTACAGAATGCGCGTGTGTGTTGGGTTTTAGGCCCAGGAACACTGTGGGAGCCAGGTTGGTCATTTACAAGTGCGTTTTGGTGAGCAAGTATAATAAGATTGAAGGGGAAAACTTCTAGGAGGTGTAACTTCTTTATTTTTTGGCCAAACTAGGTGCCGAAAAATCCTAGCTAGGGGTTTTTGGACATTTTGAAGACATCGGAACCATTTATTTTGTATTTTGAGCACTGTAAGAGCAATTTTTAAGAATAATGAAAATGATCCAAGGGAGTTTGGACCAGGAGATGTATCCCAAAAGAGGGGTAAACTCCTTTATCATTTGTTGTGTTATGTGTTCATTATTGATGGTTTTTATCTGTCTGATATGTTACTCATGACTAAGTAAAACTCATTGAATTTATGTGTTAGTAACTTGATCCAATTACCCAAACACATGTCATTTTACACTTGCAATTTAAAGAGATAAGTCCCCTTCATTTTAAAGATCTATTGGAAACATATTCATTCAATTTTCAGATCACCCAGTGTCGTAACTTTTACATACCACCTCTGTTTTAGGCGCGTGATAGCCCAATAGAAAGGTCTTTCAGAGAACGACACATTACACTGTCAAACTCTGACTCCGTCTACAGTTTGACTATGGCGAGCCAAAAAAATATTGTTTAGATCCAGTCGTTTGACGACCTCTGCTGAAATCGGGTTCTTCTGACTGTCACTATGAACATTGAAATGAAGAAGAGCCCCCTTTATCCACATCTGTGAGTGAAAGAGGCATTCCCCTTCCTCTAGTTCTTCTGGTTCATTTGGCTAGACTTTGGTGGTAGTGACAATGGCACTGGTTTCAGCATCAATAATCTGCTTCCCTCATTCAAGATTTGATTCGAAATTAGAATCGACCTCTGACTCAGAATCCTTCAACTCTGCCACAAGTGACTGCTTGGAGTGACATTATTTCGTTTTGTGCCAAGGAATTGTATGGTACTCACACCATTTCCCGTTTCCTTCATCTTTTCATTTCCCTTCTTGTGTTGCGGCTTGGAATAGTTGTCCTAAGAGTGGCCATATTTTCTCTGTCCCTTGTTGTGTGGGTTAGTGCCTCATTTTCCCTGCTTCGGCTGTGAGGAGTTTGCATATCCAAAATCTCACCTCTTCTTCTTAAATTTCTTCTTGATCTTGACAACGTATCTATAAGTCGTACCCAATGAGGTGATGTCTAGAAAATCCATTTATGTTTGAATGTATCTATGCAAACAACCGTTGTATTTGAGCACCAAATGTCGCTTAGAGTCTTTGATACCAAATTTGGTGTGCAGGCTATGGAAAATATTGGTGAAATCTGGTACTATCTCGTCCCTTTCTTGACACAAGGTGGTCCATCTGGTGTACTGGTCCTCGTAGCTTCCAACATGGTAGTATTTTTCTTTAATGGCATCTTGGAAGTAATCCCATCTAGGGGCAACCACAAATATTGTAGATTCCTCTATGGCCCTTTGTTCAGAGTAAGTATCCCACCAGTCCTTAACATGGGGGATAACCTTGAAGAGTTTAAAAGTAATTTTTTCCCTATCAGAAAAATTATGGACCAAAAAATAACCTTCGAGCAGATTCAACCATTTATCTATAGCATCCGCATCTATAAGCCCTTAAAATAATGGAATTTAAAATTTTACCTGTACCTTGAAGGGGGTTGCATGGTTGTTTGATGAATATGCTTCTCTCGTGGGCAACCGCCGAACGATATGTGCAAACGTTTCCATTATTATGTTCCTTTGTGGTGCAAGGGCTTCCTTAAGAAACATTTTAAAACAATCTCCTGCTCCATCATCTTTATTTTAATCGCCCATGGGGTTTTTTCGGGCTCAGCGTGACCTATATTGCAACAACTTGATTGGTTTGAGTCCCAACTTCTTGTACCCAGATCTTGTTGGGGACATGCACAAAGAAAAATAAATGAAGAGCAGATCGCTCTGATACCGCTGATCCAGATTGAGGAGAGGAATGAACTGATTAAAAAACTGAATACAATAAACATAGAGATATGAAGAACAACATAGATATCCAGTGAACAATATCTTCTATTGAATAAATGAATTAGGATGAAACTGTAAAACTGCATAACTGAAACACTTGCTCGAATGGTGGTATTTATCTCTGAGAAGAGATGTGGCTGCTACATGCATATGTCTGAGAAGAATGATTACAATGAAGCTCCAGAGTCCTTTTTGATATTACTCATAAATTCCAAAACCCTAGACATCCAAAAACCTAACCCTAGGAAGTGAAACGCCAAAATTCATGTGGGCCCCTGTAGGTAAGTTGGTACCTCAACTTCCCGAGGTCGTAATTTTTTCATACAATCTCCGTTTTAAGTGTGTGATAACCCGTTGGAAAGGTCTTTCAAATAACTACACATTACACCATGAAACTCTGACTTTTTCTACAATTTGACTGTGGTGAGCCAAAAAAACATTGTTTAGGGCTCCAAAATGGCCCTAGAAGTGCAACAAGATGTGATGACATGAAAACATACAAAATAAGTCAGTTGCATTAGGTGAGAGGCCACTAGTATCCACTTGGCAGATGTGTAGGGATTCAAAAATCCCCAGAAGTGTGTAACCCACAATTACAAATAAGTACAGAGGAACGTGTTGAACTAATAACAAACAAGAGGAGCCAGTTGGATCATGGTGGAACCTTCATGATAAAGGTAATGGATTGTCCCTTCCCTTCTCCTCCTTTCTTTCTCTTTTACTTTGATTTTTATTTATTAATTTGTTAATGTTTATTTTTTTCTTGTTTTTCCAGGTTTATGGTTTTATGCGTGGACACTAAGCTTTCATGGATGAATCTCCATGGTGAAGGTAATGACTTCTCCCTTCCTTTCTCCTCCTTCCTTCCTCTTTTATGTTTTTTATTTTATTTTATTCACTTGCTAATGTTTATTGTTATTTTTTTATTGTAGGTTTAAAATTTCATACATAGAGGCTATGGTTTAATGGAGGAACTGTTAGAAAAATGGGACCGTGGAAAAATAAAATAAAACAAATGCAGAAACAAAACACAGAAGATACACAATACAACAGAGACATAGATTTACGTGGTTCAACCAATGTGGGCTACGTCCACCAAAGAAATTGCTAGGTCCTTCCTTTATTATTATCTAGCATATGAAGGGATACAACCTACAACAAACCCGTTGGACTTCCTCTTCTTTCTCGCACATTCTCCTATCTCATAATACAACATTCACCAAAAACCATAGCCGCAATACATTTCCCTCATAAAAGAGGGTTGCCTTTTAGAGAAAAAAACCCTAACATAATCTTTATCGTTAGATCTGCCACCTTATAATGAACGGTCAAGATTTACAATGAAATTACAATATACATTTACAAGGCAATTTTTCCTTCAAGGGCTTCGCCCCCGAACCCCCTCTTGCCCCCAGACCCCCCAGTTGAGGGGATATCCCCCTCGGACCCCACAGAGGGGTACCACCCCTCTGCACTCCCCTGTGTGGAAGAGTGTACACACTTCTGGGGTGTAAATACTTCATGGGGTATAAACACGGCTGGAAGTAAAAGACCTCTGAATCAGGAAGATAATCAGGCTCCACAACCAACAATCTCCCACTTGGAGCCTGATCTCAACAACTCCACCGCTGATGTATATGCTGGACTCTGAACCTTCTTGGACCTGGCCAATTTCTCATCTTCATCTTCAATCTTGAAGACCAATTGAAACTGAGCAGGAACTCAATTTCTCCCTGGTTACTCCCTTTGTTAACATGTTTGTAGGATTCTGGTTAGTGTGTATCTTTTCCAATTTCAAATGTCCATCTTCCAAGGCAGATCGTATGAAGTGGTACCTCAACTATATATGCTTATTCTTCGAATGGAAGGCTGAGTTCTTTGCAAGATGAATGGCACTCTCACTGTCACAGTACAACATGATATTCTCTTTCTTCTTTCCCAATTCCTCCATAAACCTATGTAACCAAATCATCTCTTTACTAGCCTTTGTAGAAGCAACATACTCTGCCTCTGTTGTTGAAAGTGAAACAACCTTTTGCAGTTCTGAAATCCAACTTACTGTTGTTCCACCTATAGTAAACACATACCCTGTGGTACTCCTCCTGCTATCTTTATCACCTGCCATATCTGAATCAACATATCCTTGTAGAACAGTTTTTGAACCTCCAAAACATAATGCATGATTAG
>ML829325.1:50886-61457 GCA_009831015.1 Picea engelmannii | reverse complement strand
GCATCGTCACCCAAATGAACCTGTCCAAAATCACCTTGAACATAATCTAGAAAATGTTTCCTATGGGCTGTGGCATGAAATGAAGCCCCTAAATCTACTACCCAAGACTCAAAAATATTATTTACAGAAAGAATCAAAGCATCTTGTAACACATCACCCGTTACATTTGATTCCTAATTTCTCTCCTGTTGTCCATCTCTTTGTTTCTTTAGAGCTCTGCAGTCTTTCTTCAGATGTCCTTTCTTCCCACAATTCCAGCACTCTATCTTTCCAAGTCTAGATTTGGATCTGCCCCCACGATTCCCGAAACCCTTTCCTGTATCCTTTTGTCTTCCCCTATTCTCCATGTTCAACGCATTTCCTGATGTCTCACCCGTGCTTTTCCGTTGCATTTCCTCACTAAGGATAACACCAACAACATCATCAAATTTTAAAGTATTTGAACCAGAGACAAAGTTACTTACAAACATGACCAAGTCGTTCGAGCTTTCTGGCAATGAGCACAAGATTAGAAGATCCCTAACCTCATCATCAAAGTCCACTTTTACAGAACTTAGTTGATTAGTAACCTTATTAAAATCATTTAAATGATCTGCAACAGACCCACCTTCCGACAACTTCATATTAAATAATCTCTTCATTAGAAATACCTTATTGGACATCGAGATTTTTTCATACAATTTGGCCAATGTGTCCATCAAACCCTTCATTGTCTTTTCTTTGGAAACATTGAAAGCCACCGACGCTTCCAGGCTCAGCCGTATCGTTCCTAAAGCCTTTCTGTCAAGAATCTCCCATTCTTCGTCCTTCGTAGCCGTCGACTTCTTTGCTATTCTGCCCAATGGTAGGAATAGATCCTTCTGATATAAATAGTCTTCCATCTGCATCTTCCATAACTGGTAGTTTTGGCCGTTAAATTTCTCGACCATAAACTTTCCATCTTTCAACATTGCTCCCACTCGAACCAGGAACCCTCTTTTCCTGCGAGTTACCTTTCGCTCTGATACCAGTTGTTAGAAAAACAGGATCGTGGAACAATAAAATAAAACAAATGAGGAAACAAAACACAGAAGATACACAATACAATAGAGACACAGATTTACATGGTTCACCCAGTGTGGGCTACGTCCACTAGAGAAATTGCCAAGTCCTTCCTTTATAATTATCCATCATATGAAGGGTTACAACCTACAACAAACCTGCTGTAACTTCCTCTTTTTTCTCTCAAAGTATCCTATCTCAGACTACAATATTCACCATCAACCATAGCCGCAATACATTTCCCTCATAAAAGAGGGTTGCCTTCTAGGGAAAAAAACCCTAACATAATCTCTATCGTTAGATCTGCGACCTTATAATGAATGGTCCAAATTTACAATGAAATTACAATATACATTTACAAGGCAATTTTTCCTTCGGAGGCTTCGCCCCCGAACCCCCACTGGGGGCTTGCTTTCCCCCAGACCCCCCAGCTGGAGGGATAGCCCCCTCGGACCCCGCAGAGGGGGTACCCCCCCTCTGCACTCCCCCGCGTGGAAGAGTGTACATACTTCTAGGGTGTAAATACTTCATGGGGTATAAACAGGGCTGAAAGTAAAAGACCTCTGAATCAAGAAGATAATCAGGCTCCACAACCAAAAGGAACCTCCATGAGGAAGGTAATGGATTATCCCTTCCATTCTGCTCTTTCCTTCATATTTTACTTTTTTTTTCCATAAGTGTTTTGATAATGTTTGTTGTTTTTTTGTTGTTACATATTTAATCGAGAATGAAGAAAAAAAATTGTATCTTGGAGGGTCTCTTTAATGCATATATCTAGTTCATGAGTGTGACCTAAGGAAGTTCCTTGCATTCACATAAAAAGATCTAGGTTCAAATCATGGCATCCATCTGTCTGTCGTTACTTATGTTTATCTTAGTATTAAATGGTAATATTTATCTTAGATCTACATTATTCACAGGTTAAGTTAGTTTTAGTTTAGATATACAATTGTAATGGCATATTTTTATGGGAATGTATCTCAAGTAGATTTGTTTCCATTTGTTTAGTGATTTAGGTCCAAATCCCAACATTCCCTTACTAATTTCCATTTATGTTTTCATTTTTTTACCATTTTTTGTTTTTGTTTCCATAAATATTAATTTACATAGGTTAGTCCAGTTTCAATTTTGATTTTCACTTTTAATGACATATTTTGTGGGAAGGCGAGTCAGTATAGCTTCCACCTTTTAGCAAGTGATCTGGGTTCAAATCATTGCATTCCCTTACCATTTTTCCTTTGTGTTTTTCATTTGTTCTCATTTTTCTTTTTGTAAATTTTAATTTATATATAATAAATGCTAAAATTGGTGCCAAAATAAATGCTAGTGTCAATGCTAAACCCAATACTAAATGCAAAAAGCACTTTAACATCAACTTCTATCCCAGGAAAACACACCAACTTTTAAAAAAATGCACTACAAATCTGTACTAAGATCAATGTTAATGACCTATTTTGTTTTAGTGATACAACAAATGTATGGGTGTATAAATACCCAAAACAAACAAACCTAAGAAAGTGCAACTCAGAAGTAAACTCAAGTTCAAGATTGGAGTGGGTTTATAAATACCCAACTCCTAAAAAAGAGTGGTTGTGGCCAAAATATAGAATATATGCAACTATAATATAAGGGAGAATTGGTGTGTGGTTAACCAACTTGAAAACATGGCCAACCATAACTAAAAAGAAGTGAGAGGGTCAGCCTTATGCACACCATCCTCCTTCAATATGGATAAGAATAATAAGATAAAGCATTAGACCACACCTCCCCCCTTAATGTTGAATGTGAACCATCAGAAAATAGAACCTCATCAAAACACCATAGTACCAATACCAACACAGTTCCACAACCTATTAAAGGGGGATTATGGGAACTAAAGAATGTTTGTTAACTAAAGGAGAACCAAGGATCAATTTTTTTTAATGAGATCCAAATTTCCACTATCCAAGAGAAATCAAGATCATGATGGCAGGGAAAGACAAGATCCATGTGAAACACTAAATTATCCTACATATAGTATGTCCAATAAGGAAAAATAACATTAAGTGGAAGACAAATATCCACATTATCAAACTAATCCACTGAAAGAAGCCAAGAATCATCCATAGAGTCATCAATAAAATAGAATGGGACAAATATTATGGACCTATTAGAGGAAATTGTATCAAATGAGCCAAGGGGGGTTTCCCTTTACAAACAAGCGCCCATATGATTGTTAGAGTTACTATAAATCACCACTAAAACCTAAGAAGTAGGACTTACATCACCAACCATATCATCCAATAGAATGTATTAACCCTTGGATTACAAAGGATGTCTCTAAATAAGGTGGATTCATTACCAAGAGTATCATCTTTATAATTTGGCATAACTTGATTCACAATTATGTACACTGCCATATGTGTGTCATTGAAATAGTGCATCTGGTCCAACAAAAATAGGCCTCAATGAGGACCTCAAGAAAACCCAATGAAGGGGGGTATAAGTATTTGAAGCCTTGTGATAACCCTACTTTTGAATCCCTTAGGGAAAATGCCACTAGTCAATAGTCTCACACATCCACTAAATAACTTAGCAAATTCTACCACCAAGAAATCCTTTAGATCAAATATGATAAGTGCCCCCCAATAGGCCATAAATAAGAAATTATGAACTCTTAATTCCACAATTATAATGCCACCAACAAAATCCTTAGAAAAACCCTGAAAAACACGAGACAACTACACAATGTCAGTGGTGTTCCACAAAAACAATAGTGAAATTTTGAGGAAACAAAGAGAAATATAAGGTGTGATTCCTTAAAATAGCACTAATTTAGAAAAAAAAAATCTTTAAATTCATGCTAGAAAAACCAAAAACCACCAATAAGAGGAGGGCGTTGGTGTTGGAGAGGGTAAAAATCCCTAAAAAAATGATGGTGTCTTCAAATAACATTGAAAAACTTTAGTTTTAAACTTGAAGTAGCCCTAATAACTCTAGTGTTTGGATAAACAAAGGATAAATGAGGAGAGTGATACCCTTAAATGGGCATAAACTTGCAAAATGTCACCTTAAATCCACCAAAAAGATAAAAAATTGTCAAAGAAGGAAGGCATTGGTGAAGGAGAGGGTAAAAAACCCTAGAAATTTGTTGTTGTCCTAAAAAGAATACTGAAAATTCCTAGTTGTATATATAAAACAATGGTAGATAGAGAAGGAAGAGTCCAAAATTGATTTGATACCATGTGGGGGTAATAAAAACATCATGGATATATTGTGAACACTTCAACAAACCTTGTTCTAGCATAGATCTTGAACATTAGATATCACATAAAGAGAAGTAAACCCACGAACAAGAGAACAAGACATATGATGACCTTAGGAAAAATAATCCATTACTATTGAATCCAAGATGATGATGATAATAATAATAATCTAATTTTAAGGTCACGACCAAGCCATACACCAAATTGGCGTATGATACCCCCTTGTTTGTGGGACAAGGTACCCCCACTGCGCAACTATTTGAATGCTAAAGTATATAGAGGTATACATAACCTACCCCCCTCTGGATTTAAACTTGTGACCTCTCAAGAGGAGATACGTGTTCTTAACCACTATGTCCACTCACTCATAAGGTGTGTCTTTATATACAAATTATGATGTGGAGCATCTTCCCCCATAAGGGGGTTATGGGCCTCCATAAATGCCTAGGTCAGCCGTAGCCACCTAGAATAATATAAAACAATGTTGATTAGGTCAACTATCAAATCATAACCTAGTAGTACAATAACAAGGGTGCTTATCCATAATTTCAAGTACCCACAAGTGAAGATTATTATCATTTCAACATCGTCTGACAATTTGAGCACATGGATATGGAGAAAGGTAATAAGGTAGAAAAGGAGTGGGTATACCCAACTCAATAGAGAGACAATCAACATTGATTTGTTCAACTCCTAAATAAATGGAACCACTAAACTTCTCATCATCTAGGGGAATATGATCTTTGATATATCCATTTGATAAATAAATGATTTACAGAGTCATAAATACAACACATAGAGGGTATACAAGTGAGTGGGCATACCCAAATCAATGAGAGTCAATCGTAGTTGGAAGACGAATGAGTGGATTTGTGATGACTCATTTCCATACAAAAGTGGATGTAATAATGTGTTGGAAGAATACTACCATCAAACTGCTTATCATCTAGGAGACTATGATATTGAACTACCCATCCAAAAAAGAGGTGTTGGAAGAAGAATCTTGAATATGAATTAACTATAACCTATACATCCCCTGAAGGAAACTAATCCTTCAATTGTTCGCGTGAAAAAATAATTCTACCATCACACTACTCATTTGTTGGGAATACCATTAAAGACCTATTCAATGGAGGAGGATTGGAAGACATATTCCAGGGATACTACACATTTGTTGGAAGAATAATTCCATTGATTTTTCCATTTGAAGAAGTGTTGAAGGGAACATCATGTAAGAGAGAAGAGATGGAAGTACCCAACTCTAATAATATTAGTGGTAGCTAAAATGAGAGTAAGAAAATACTACTCCATATATCTAAAAGAGCTCAAACACAACTAGGAATGCTAAAAAACAATAGGGAACTAGGTGTGTAAACCTCCAACATAGATACAACTAAGAGAGAACATCTGAAAAGAAATATTGAAAATAATATAATATCTTGAACACAACTAAAAGAAATTGAATACAACAAGGGTGTGGGAGTGTAAATATCCAACACATATGCCTCTAAGGAAGCACAACTGAAAAGAAAGCTCAAATATAAGATGAGAGCAGGTTTCTAAATACCCAATTCCTCACAAAGAGTGGTAATGGACAAACTATAAAATATAGGAAGCTGAAATACAAATGAGAATTGATGTGTAGATAACCAACTTGAAAACATGGTTGAATATAGATGAAAATAAGTGGAATGGTTAATGAATACCCATCTCAAGATGGGGTCATGTAACATCCCCAACCACCAAGATAGGTTATGCTAATAAAACTAACTAAGCTCTGATACAAATATGTACCTTCCCCAACCACCCAGGTTGGGTTATGCTACTCCAAAATGCTCTGAGAATGCTCTGACCAAACATATTGTAACATCATCCAACTTATTATTGAACAATGTTATTCCAAAAATACACTGCACAGATTCTTCTATAACACAAGTCTGTGCAGTATCACTTGAAGTAACGAGATCAACCCAATCTTGAGTTGTGCCACACATCTTATAACAACGGAAGCAACTTTCTCCTTTAAAAAAAAAATTATACAGCAGAAGTAACTCAAAGAATTGTGCGTTGGTGTGTTGATCACACAACACTACTGTGCATGTAACCATCCTGGTGTCACACACCAAAATGTTTCTCCTTGTGCGCGCAAACCGCTTCCCAGTGTGATAAGCAAATCTATCTTATGGCTCACGCATAGTACTCGTTGTGCGCATGGCCATTCAACACTTCCTCGGAGGCTCATACAAAAACCATAAGGTTAGCTTACAGAAAAACTATCAACATTCATCATAGTCATGCACGTCTACAAATACAGACTATAAACACTATACTTACATGCATAAGAAATATTAAACAAAATATCAAAAATTACTTATATGCAACAACATACAAGAATTAAACCATATCAAACATAGATAATATACACATAAAAAATAAGGCAAACACATAAAGATCACTTATATTTTATGAAAGTCACCAACTGCACGCATAAATTAGACATTCCTCCCAGCCATAGACTCTATTCCTCATAATCTCTCAACAACATGTCAACCTAGAGATGGGGCTTAACTCCACCAAGGAAAAAGTGTTCCTAGTGACAAGCTCAGGTCTGATACTCAACAAAATTGTTCATTCCAAGATGCCCATTGTTGCAAATAGCCTACAATCTCTCACTCCCCACACACCTATCACACACAAGAAAGTGTGCCCCTTCTCATCTCAATAGTTCTTTGTCTACCCCACTTCCCTTCCAGGGTTACTAACAACAGGTTGGAAAGGAAGTCTCTGATCCCTGCATCTAATGTCCAGCGCACCAGGGAACAATTCCCTACAACACTCTCACCTAGAGAGTATGTTCACGGGCCTAGCAACCCGCCTCTTCAAAAGAAAATGCCTCACCCAAAGAGACTGCTCACGGGCCTGACAACCTTCCTCTTTGACAAAAAGACTCTGATTATAGTATATAAACCCCGTACAAGCTTCTTTGTGTAGATAAGGTAATAATTCAATTTTTCATACCATATGACCCCCTACTGCTCATGAGAGCCTGAAACATGAATAATCCTCAGAATGAATTTCCCTAGAATGAGTTCTCCCTTTTGCATACGAGAAAATGAATAACCATTCCCCAAAACACACTAAGGAAAACAATATATATTGCATGCCTTAATATCAACACTTGTCACCTTTAGAAGTAGCTTAAGCCACTCGGTGACTCGTTCCCTACCCTCAGGAACTTAGGATAAAAAAATATCCACAACTTTACACTTTTCCGGAAATATTATAAAATATTCCTTAAGACTCAAGTCTCGCCCCCTTTTCATTTTTCCAATGGAATCATCCCCCCATCTCTTTTCATTTGAGTCTTTCTTCATGCAATAATGTAATATTATTAATGACTGAGTATGATACACTTTACATGGATAGGAACACTAGCCTATTTTTGTCCCGACTCAATAGCCACATAATCACACAAGCTCTTCGACCTCGATATATTTATAGTCATATATATACATATATATAACTTAGCTTGGTTCACATTCCTAGGTCATTCTTGTGCACTTACCCAAGTGCTTGAAACAATGTAAAATGGGTTCACCCCTTCTTTGATGTGCCACCATGTGCACTTACCCAGGTGTGCGCAACAATATGAAATGTGCACATATTGTCTTTGATAGCAATTCTCCATGCATTATTTAGGTGTGTGTGACACCAAAACTTAGTGTCAATGACTCACCAACCTATATGTACATTACACTTACAATTGATACCATAGATCACCATCCTATATGTATAATTACAAAGGGTCCCTATTAGGGACATTACATTCCCCTCCCCCTTATTTATGCATTGTCATTAGTGCATCATATACACATGTACATGCAAAATTTCAAAAATCTTCAAAAATATGAGGATACTCTGCTCGCATAGCATCCTTGAGCTCCTAGGTTGTATCCTCAAGACCATACCAGGCCCATTGGACCTTTACCGGCTCCATGGCTCGATTTCAGATCTTCTTGATTTTCTTATCCAATATGAAAATTGGTTGCACTCGAAAATCACCTTCTGGCTCCACCTGAATCACATTCCAATCAATAACATGATTAACATCAGGTACATAGTTTTTAAGAAATGACACATGGAAAACATTATGAATACGCAAGGATGTAGGAAATGAAAAAATATATGCAACAGAACCAATCCTATCCAGGATTTCAAATGGCCCACAGTAGCGCGCTGCCAACTTAGAACAATTCCCCAACTTCGGGAAACTACGCCTGATTTTCACTTTAAAAAACATGTGGTCACCCACTTTAAACTCCCTGTGGGTTCTACATTTATCTGTGTAGTTTTTCTTCCTGTTGATCTGAGATCTTTTCATCATGACTTATAAAGAATTGTATTAAATGAGCATAAATTAAAGTGCACCATTAAAGAAGGGAAAACTCAAAAATGAAGAGACATAAGCATCAGATCTGAACACAAGAACTTGATAACGGAGTTAGTCCTTGGTGGACTACGTCTCCGGTCCTACTCTCAAATGGGTAGGATCTTTCATTAACTTAGCAAAAGAATTTGGAAAAATACATAACTAGACCTCATTCTAAAATCAAGCTGTAGAAATAATGCTCAGATCATAAAACAGACAACACCATTGAATTCGTGGAGTTGAATTACACAAAAATAGTTGTATCCATGCCTCGATCTGACACTGGAACTCCCAGGCCCAAGAAGAATTTTGTCTCGGTTTATATGCCCTCTGCAACCTGCAATAATGATTGTACCTTGCCTAGAAAATCATACCCGACAGGTCGTATAGTCCGTGCCTCCTCCTCTGTGGCTGGGAGGATACACCTTTTAAGTAATAAACCAGGCGATATGTACCAAGTTGTTAGAAAAATAGGACCGTGGAGCAATAAAATAAAACAAATGCGGAAACAAAACACAAAAGATACACAATACAATAGAGACACAGATTTATGTGGTTCACCCAATGTGGGCTACGTCCACCAGAGAAATTGCCAGGTCCTTCCTTTGTTATTATCCAGCATATGAAGGGATACAACCTACAACAAACACGTTGTAACTTCCTCTTCTTTCTCTCACAGTCTCCTATCTTAGAATACAATATTCGCCATCAACCATAGCCGCAATACATTTCCCTCATAAAAGAGAGTTGCCTTCGAGGGAAAAATACCCTAACATAATCTATATCGTTAGATATGCGACCTTATAATGAACGTTCTAGATTTACAATGAAATTACAATATATATTTACAAGGAAATTTTTCCTTCAGGGGCTTTGCCCCCAGACCCCCCCAGCCAGGGGGATAGCGCCCCTGGACCCCGCAGAGGGGGTACCCCCCCTCTACACTCCCTCGCGTGGAAGAGTGTACATACTTCTGGGGTGTAAATAATTCATGGGGTATAAACACGGCTGAAAGTAAAATACCTTTGAATCGGGAAGATAATCAGGCTCCACAACCAACAATCTCCCACTTGGAGACTGATCTCAACAACTCCACCGCTACTGTATATTCTGGACTCTGAACCTTCTTGGACCTGGAAAATTTCTCATATTCATATTCATTCTTGAAGACCAACTGAAACTGAGCAGGAACTCAGTTTCTCCCTGGTTACTCCCTTTGTTAACATGTCTGCGGGATTCTGGCTAGTGTGTATCTTTTCCAACTTCAAATGTCCATCTTCCAAGGAAGATCGTATGAAGTGGTACCTCAACTGTATATGCTTAGTATTCGAATGGAAGGCTGAGTTCTTTGCAATATGAATGGCACTCTCACTGTCACAGTATAACCTCTTATTCTCTTTCTTCTTTCCCAATTCCTCCATAAACCTCTGTAACCAAATCATCTCTTTACTAGCCTCTGTAGCAGCAACATACTCTGCCTCTGCTGTTGAAAGTGCAACAACCTTTTGCAGTTTTGAAATCTAGCTTACTGTTGTTCCACCTATAGTAAACACATACCCTGTGGTACTCCTCCTGCTATCTTTATCACCTACCATATCTGAATCAACATATCCTTATAGAACAGTTTCTGAACATCCAAAACATAATGCATGATTAGGAGTATGTTAAGAACCAAACATCAATATAGCATAGAAAAACCTCAGGAAAAGTAATCAATGCCTTGAAAAAGAGATAATTTCAGATAATAAGCCTCTTCGAGGGGGCAACCTCTTACCCCACTTAAATGTTCAAGTACAAGATGATTCAAAATGAAAATGTCTCCTTGGTATATATAGGATACTAGGAGGTATAATTAC
>ML829325.1:0-50786 GCA_009831015.1 Picea engelmannii | reverse complement strand
GGCTCAGCTAGGAGGGCTGAAGCACATCGCGAATCGGGAAATCGCGACTACCGTGGACATAAACTTTATGTCATCGAAAGTGCCGAAATCGCGATATATGAAATCCCGATTTGATCATGAACCGTTGGATCAAGAAATGATCGAAGGGCTACTGAGGCACGACACTGTGAGACTGCCAAAAACCATTGATGACATCTGCTAGAGAAGTCGAAGAAGACCAATGTGTAATCACCGGAGAAGCTGAAGAGTCGTGATGATAATAAGATAGAGCACTCAAGAGGTGGATTATAATGACGCAGAGTCTGCATGCAAAGGCATGGAAAACATTGCATGCAAAAGGTGCATAGGCGCTATAAATACACGGGACAGAGAGGAGATCAGGTTGGTTGTTACAGTGGGAATTTGCAGTGGCTATTGGAGTTTTGCTGTGGTGATTCATGGGTGAAGAAGAATCAGAGTGGCGCAGGGAAAGCGTGGTGGGCCCATAACCCGGACATTGCAAATGATATGAGCAGAAAGTCAATAAGGCAGACAGAGCAACGAAGTGGAGCAGAACAGTGATAAGTCAGGTAGGCCATCATCCAACATCATATCACTGTAATAAATTCAGTAGCAAAGATTTATATTTCAGGGTGGTTGGGAGGTGCTAGGGAGGACTGTTGTCCTCAGAGGTTCAAGTGGGTGCTTGAACACGGGGAGTTGGTGCTTCCTTGTAGTGGGTGCTAGAGAAAACAGAGAGTTGGTGCTCTCAACAAGTTGTAGCTTGCAAAATAGAGATTGCAGCCTCATTATGAGTTGGTGCTCATATGTATGATAATGTAAAGAATGTAACTATTACTTATCATATAAAGAAAAAGAGGTTTTTACCCTGTATGGGTTTCCTCAAGAAGTATATGTCTCTGTGTTTCTCATATGTGTGACTGATGCTGAATTTTCCATTGTTTATTTCCCTGCATTGTTGTGATTATCATTTAGTGTCTCAGCAAAGAGTTTAAAAGAAGCATAATTGTTTAAGCACGGTAACAACTGATTCACCCCCCCCTCTCAGTTGAACAACACTTCTCGTATTACATGGACTCGTTCACTTGTAGGAATACATAGCTTTCCAAGATGGTAGAGTAGTTTTCCCTGTAGACAATAGTTCTCTACCTGTGCACCAAGGGTTAGCTTCACACATACTTCTTTAAAATCTTCATCGATGACACATTGTTCTACATAGATATCATGAGATAAAGAAGTATTCTTCAAAACAATAGAAGCAAAAATAGGAGGTCTAGAAAGCATATCAGCTACCTTGTTACTTGTACCCTTTTTGTACTTGATTACCAAATGAAATTGTTGTAGAAAACCCATCCATTTGTATTGTCGAGATTGTTGTAATTTGGTATGTGCTTGAAGATGTTGTAAGGGCTGGTGATCTATATATATGATTGTTTCCTTCCCTAACAAGTAGTGTTTCCATTTCTTTACGCTCTTCACTAATGCATACAACTCTTTATCATATGTAGGATAGTTAACAACAACTTGGTTAAAAGTTTCATAGTGGTAACAAATAGGCTTACGATATTGCATCAATACTACACCCATGGCGTATCCACTGGAATCTGTCTTGATCTCAAAATCCTGTTGAATATTTGGCAGTGATAATACCGGTGTGATATTGATCTTATCCTTCAAAATATTGAAATATTTTTGTCGGTTTCCTTCTCACTAAAAAGTGTTCTTCGCACTAGTTAAGGCATGCAAAGGAGTTTCTATAAAGGAGAAGTTGGGAATGAATCTCCTCCAATACTAGACTGCACCTAAGAAGCTTCGTACTTCAATTACACTCTTTGGCTTAGGCCATTTTACAATTACATCAATTTTGGAAGGATCAATTTTCAATTGTCCTCCTACAATATGACCTAAGTACACAAGTGCAGTCTTGCCAAATTCACATTTAGACAATTTTACATACAAGTTTTCCCTTTGTAAAGTATCCAATACTTGCTTTACATGCCTCACATGATCATCCCAAGTCCTTCTAAAAACAAGAATGTCGTCTACATATACAATTACAAAGTCATCTAGGAAAGGCCTGAATACATCATTCATCACACACATGAAAGTTGCCAGAGCATTACAAAGCCCAAACAACATAACTAACCAGTCAAACAATCCTTGTTTGGTTTTAAAGTCAGTTTTCCATGCATCCTGTTTTGTGACCCTGATTTGATGATATCCACTATGCAAATCCAACTTAGTGAAATAAACAACATTCTTCAATAGGCCAAGTAAATCATCTATGTGAGGAAGAGGGTATCGATTTTTCACTGTGATTTTATTTAAAGCCTGGTAATCGACACACATTTGCCATGTTCCATCCTTCTTTGGCACCATCACGATCAGAGAACAACAAGGAGATGAACTGGGCCTCATGATCCATTGATACAATAAGACATGTACATGCTTCTTGATCTCTTTCATCTCCACAACTAGCATCATGTACATGCCCACATTAGGAAGAGGAGAATCCTGCTGAAGATGTATCTCATGTTGGATTTCCCTCTTAGGAGATAATCCATCTGGTTCCTGAAAAATATCATCATACATAGAAACAATATCAATTAATTCTTGTTTATGATATGAATCACACCCTTGGAAAGCGTCGGATGTCCCGACATCTTTCTCTCTGATGACCATGAGTACATATCTCTTATTAGTCTTTATGAATCTTTTCATTTGCCCTGCACTAACAAGTATTGTATTTACCCTCATGTTGTGCGCTCTAACAATATATTCCACTCCCCCTTTAGTAAGGTGTTCTTTTTTCTCATGATGAAATAAGACTGTGTTTCTATCATAAATATAAGGACTTCCCAACACTATGCCACATATATCAAGTGGTACAACATCCAAATCCACTTCATCAATCAACTTTGAAGCAATAACAAATATGATCCTAAATTGTTTGGTGACATTAAGTTTTTCTTTATCACATACTCAACCAAGAGGATAAGGCTTTAGATGTGGTTTCATTTCAAGACCCATCTTCTTGACAAGTGTTTCAGATATTAAGTTTAATTGGGAACCCGGATCAAATAATGTATCTATCTTAGTATGTTTATATACAACTCTAATATGAAATAACTCATTCCTCTTTCGTTCATCAACATGAGATTCATCATTGGAACTTGAACTAGCATGAAGAGTATCTTTACCTTGTACTCCAACCGCTATGATCTTTCCTTCATCTGAATCGGAAGAAAGATTTTGTTGCATTGTAGCAAAAGTCTTTGTCTTCCCCTTTCCACCGAACTATTTCGGTTTCTTTTCTAGATGTAGTTTCCAATAGTGTTCTTCATCGTCACTGCTCTTCTTGCAATGAATGGAATATGGTTTTCCTTCTTCTCTCTTCACTGTAGTGGTGTTCTTGTCCTTCCTTTTAAACTTATTAAAATTATTATGTGGGAAATTGGAAGGTTTCTTCGTGGGATCTTCTTGAACATGTTTCCCCTTGTTATCAAGGTGAGTGGCTTGAACACAAACATCGTCAAGACTAGTGGGGTTAAACAAATAAAAGTATGACGAATATAACTGTGAAGTGCGCCAATATACTTCATTAAAGTTTCATAATAATCCAAAGGAATATTCAATGCAATAGATTTCTTCCTAAATTCCTCTATGAAACTTTGTACAATTTTACCTTTACTTTGCCTTAAAGTTTGCCATTCCATCATTTCTTTATGTAAATACCCTAATGGATAAAATTTATTCCTTATCGCTGATTTAAATTCCAACCATGAGGAAATAATATTACCACACTTACTTATGTCCTGAAGCTTTCTCTTCCACCATACGAGAGCGGTGCCTTCCAACCGAAGAGAATCCAGTTGTACTTTAACTTCCTCTTCATTAATATGTTGGACACGACAATACACTTCAACCTGTCGAATCCAATTATCTAGCTTTTCAGGATTAGCATCTCCATTAAACATAGGTAAAGCAAATTTTACATCAAGCTTTAATAATGGTTTCTTAAAAGAGGTTTTATGGCTAGAATGATGAGAATGCTCAGAGGAAGAAGAACTAGAACTTGAAGGTGAAGTTGGCGGCTCAGGAGGGTCTCCTCCAGCCCCTTGGTTTACCAAAGCATCATCATTTTCATTATCTTCCTTTTTATTCCCTTTCTTCTTCATCCTCTTCTCGTAATCTCCATACATTCGTTCGACCATTTCTGACATGTGATAAAAGACCATGTGAAATTTTTTCTCTTGTTCATCACACTTGTCCTCTTCTGCCATTTTCTTCCTTCTGGATGCATGACCAATTTCGGGATTGAAATTCTTAAGAGTTCCTTCACCCTACTTATGCATGGCCCTAGTAAGCATTCACACTCAACAATTCAAGTCAAAGATGACTGCTCTGATACCAACACGATCCAGGATCTTTTCATCGTGACTTATAATGAATTGCATTAAATGAGCATAAATTAAAGTGAACGATTAAAGAAGGGAAAACTCAAAAATGAAGAGACATAAGCATCATATCTGAACAAAAAAACTTGATAACGGAGTTTTTCCCTGGTGGAATACGTCTCTGGGTCTTGCTCTCAAATGGGTAGGCTCTTTCATTAACTCAGTAAAATAATTTGGAAAAATACATAAGCATACCTCATTCTGAAATCAAGCTTTAGAAATAATGCTCAAATCATAAATGAAATCAAGCTACAGAAAAAATGACTGTCTCCATGCCTCGATCCGACTCTAGCACTCCTAGGCCCAATAAGAATTTTGTCTTGGTTTATGTGCCCTCTACAACCTACAATAATGATTGTAACTCACCTCAAAAATCGTTCTCGGTAGGTCGTATGGTTCGCGCCTGCTCCTTCGTTGTTGGGCGGATACACCTTTTAAGTAATAAATTGGGCGATATGTACCAAGTGGTACCCATGGCCTAGTGGTTAGGGGTGGAAGTGTTAAGGCATAGTGTGTCTTCACTTACCGATTAGTCCAACAAAAAAACTGTCCTTTTTCGTAAAGTAGTCCGATGAGACCAAAAAAGAGATAAACTATCGCTCAACAGGCCTGCTTTCTAATACGTTAACGAGTGTGAAAAGAACAATATCGCTCAGCAATCTTTTCATGTTTAGAGAGTCTGAAAAGAGATTAAAGGGAACTCTAGGGGGTTCCTTTATCATATAACCTTTACGAGTCTGAAAAAGTGATAATAGTTTATTCAGTTACATTCTTAGGTATTTACGAGCATGAGAAAGAACAAATATTGAGCTCAGGATTTTTTTCATTTTTATGCAAGCTTAAAACAAAACAAAACTATGCTTGGGATAGATTTTATTTTTACACAAGATTAAAACTAGCCAAAACTATGCTTGGACTTGGTTTCATTTTTACACAAGATTGAACCAGAGGAAACTATTCTTTAGGTAGGTGGTTTCATTTTTACACAAGATTGAACCAGAGAAAACTATTCTTGAGACTTCCCAATGCAGAATCCATGGATGGTTGGTACTTAGCCCCCAACATAAGAAGTTAGTGGCTTTACTTCAGCACGAAGTCCAGAGGCTGGAAGCATTGCCCCCCAAGCTTTGTATCATCCAACAACACAGGTGGATGAAATGAAGATTCAAATACTATATGTAACGAAGTACTTGACTCAATCAAAGAGGGGAGAAATCTATTTCATTTTTTAACGAGCTCGCCACAGAGAAGAAAAACTATGCTCAAGAATCCAGGTGTAATCCCCAGACCTATGTTTCATTTTTTAACGAGATTGACACAGGAGAAGAACTATACTCAAGAATTCGGGTTCAATCCCCAGACATCTGTTTCATTTTTAACGAGCTTGACAGAGAAATAGGAACTATGCGTGTAAGCTTTGTTGCATTTTTTAACAAGGTTTCTACAAAGACGCGAAAACTATCCTCGCAACTGGTTTCATTTTTAAACGAGCTTGAAATCATAAAACCATGCTCAAGGCTAGTTTCATTTTTTAATGAGCTTGAAATCATAAAACCATGCTCAAAACTCTCTTCTTCATCATGGCTTCCAAGAGGACAATGCTCTGGAAGGACACCATGTCAAGATACAAAACTCAGTCATGGCCTCCAAGAGATCTTCACTCGATTGAAGAAACACACTATGGAAGTAACACATGTCGAGGGCCATGATAGGGGCAAGGATATCAAGCTCCAATATCCCTACCGAAGAGATGACCATGTCAACCACCGGATCCAATTCATAAGAGATTGAGCATACAGTGAGAGGCTCATTTGCATCGGCAGCCAAAAGAATGGGAGACAACGCCACATAATTGACCTGTGGCAGGGGTGGTACCATATACATATAAGAAATGTTTAGGGAGTTCATTGAGTTGATGTTCAAGTCAGGGCCAACGAATCAAAGTTTATCAATGGTCACAATTCTCCCATCGTGAGGGAAATATATCACACGAAAAAGAGTGGACACGATAAATTTCATGGCATAGACATAATCTCTCCCAAGCAGTAAATCGAAATCCAAGGGATCTTGGACTACCATGACATAAATAACAATAGTTTTCCCTCCCAAAGTTATGGGAAACTGAAGAAGGATCCATAAAGGTTGATTGGTTCTTTTGTTGAAAGCCAACAGATTATGCATAACCGGCACAAGTTGAGGATAACCCAAATCTTTCCAAGCAATAGAGGACAAAATACTAAAGGACGAACCTTCGTCTATCATCATTTGAGGAACGTACTGACCACAAACTTGTATTGTAATATTGAAAGTAATGTGAGAGGGAAGATGAGGTCCAGTTAGCGCACCCGAATAAAAAAGGATGACCTCATAACTTGGAGGGGGTTCCACAAGAGAAGGAGGAATGCCCCCTAGCACAGTAGATTCTGTATCAACAAGAAAAACATGGGCAGTATTGGATTTACTCTCTAGCGGGAGAGTAGGATCGACTGATGACAAGATCAGATCGATCACTTGAGTTGCATTCTCCAAGGGGAGAATGGGGTTGATGGCTAGAAATGGATCGACCGCTTGGGTTTCACTCTCTAATGGGAGAGTGGGATCGACCGAGGATGGGACCGGATCGACCGCTTGGGTTTCACTCTCTAATGGGAGAGTGGGATCGACCGAGGATGGGACCGGATCGACCACTTTATCAACTGGTGCAACTAAGGATGTGACCATATTGACTACATGACTACATGATCAACCGGATTGACTAACGAAGGGACCGTATTGACCATTTGTTGGCAACAGGACGAAGTGGAAAGAAGGATGATCGTGGAGAAAGAAAGAGTGCAGAAAGTGAAGCGACAACTAGAAGGAAACATAGCATGCGCGCATGCAAGAAAGCGTGCACAAGGAAAGCGACAACTAGATGGAGGAACAACACGCACACATGGGAGGAAGACATAACCTTGGTAGGGTTAGGGTTTTGGTAACAAATTGTAATGGCTGAAGAGACAAATATGTATAAATACAGATACTAAGGTATTGTGGACGAGTTCTGTATTTTTGAGGGATTTTGTAGTTGTTCCTATTTAGTTACTAGTTGGCTTTGCATGATCATAGATATGCATGAGTTGATGCAATATGTAATGTTTTGGTATGAACTATTTTGTAAGTTGTTGAGCTAGAGGAGAGGAGAGAAGGTAGATCTTGAGGATTAGATCATAGGCTAAGGATCTTGGTGTGGTCTAGTTTGCCTCATATAGATCTTACCCATATGAGGATAATTGTAAGCGCGCGGCGTTGTACATGCAGAACTACCATAATAAAAGAGTCAAGAGACAAATATTTGTGGACGTATCCCAGGAGGGGGTGAACCATGGTAATATCTGTGTAATCTGATGAATGCATGCACATCTTTATCCTATTTTCAGTAGTTAAATATTATGCTTAATGAATGAATGGATTATTATATTGCTATGAAATATGGTTGCGTTATTAAGGAAATAAGTTGTTGAAGGTAATTCATAGTCGGTAATAACAATAGGTTACAATCACAAGTTATAGTAGATGGCTCTGAATACAGATCTCATATCTCATACTCAATCCCGAGTTGTAAACACCTGAGTCTTACAGCCACCCATTAAAGCTATCTTGGGTGAGACTGTGCAGTGCATTATGTGTGTTGTGTTGCCTTTTGGTTTACCAGGAGGGACGATAGTTTTAGAGGATTTGTTGGAAATCCAAAAGACATGAACCTTGGGTCAATAAGAAGCTCGGAGTAGAATAGAGGAGAGTAACCAAAAAATGGTTCCTTTGTCATAGGTAGGAACAGAGGCAGATTGAGTAGCTGGGATAGGGTGAGCAAGGAACAAGAAAAGAAAAGAAGAGGGAAATGATCCATTAGAAGGGAATGTTGAGACCGTGGAACCCTATGAAAGCATAAATCGAAAGATATTTGAGAACCAAAGAGCTAGAGTTTGCACAGAAAGACAATAGAAACCCTAGAATAACACCCCGCAAATATTTGTAAAAATATGTGTTTACTGATTTACACGAAGTCTTTTTCTGTGATTTTTCACATCTATTGCAGGAATGGATACTAAGGTTGAAGGATAACCACGCGAAGAACTAGATTCTATAGTTAGAGTGGACCCCAGTACAGATTGAGCAGTTACAACAGGTGAACAACAAGCTCACCCGCACAGTAGACTTTTGGCTTGACAGTATTGTGGCAGGCTTCATAACATAGTTTGCAGTTGACACAATGAAGTCATACAACGCAGCGGAGCACGAATTTCTACACATACCTCAAGGAAGGTACATTCAATCACTATATACTTCTATTAAGATATTGCTATATAAAAAAGGTGTAATGACAATGGAATCAGATAGCTAAATTTACCTACATGCATGGGGGAAGGAGGGAAGCACTGACAGAGAGAGAAGGAATGGAATGAGGTAAGGATAAGGGAAATAAAGAGGAGGAACTTTTTGACCCTATCATGATGGATGAAGACCAGATAAAGTGGATCTTAGCATCAATGGGAAGGACGTGTAGTGGAGTACCCTACCAATACAAGGTGAATACCAAGAAGATAGTCGTAGCCGCGAGGGAAGACTTAGCGAGTGATGATGAAGAGGTAGAGGATATCTGGGCTGTGGAGCAGATTGAGGAAATCTTGCGTGAAACATATGAAAGGAAGATGAGAGGTCCAAGAGAGGGAGGAGAAGGCAACCATCCTATCCATATTAATGTCAGTGTGGAACCCATAAACCCATGTGAGAGGTAGAGGATCTTCGGGCTGTGGAGCAGATTGAGGAAATCCTGCGTGAAACATATGAAAGGAAGATGAGAGGTCCAAGAGCGGGAGGAGAAGGAAACCATCCTATCCATATTAATGTCAGTGTGGAACCCATATACCCATGTGCGACTAATTCACCAACGAGAACACCACCATTTAGACAACCAAATTTCAGAGGAAGTCTGACAGCAGGAAGTACATCTACACAAGGAGAAACAACTGGAGAAGCCAATCCAGGTAGTAGTAGTCGATTATCTATACCATGTGGAGGAGGTAGTTGTTTAGTATTTATAATGGTAGGACACAATCCCACCATCAAGTTACCATAATTTCGGGGAGAAGTAGCAGAAGACCCTGAAAATAACTTATTCATTTGTGCAGATATTTGGGAAGAAAAAAAGATCACTGATGAAGATACCAAACTCGCGCAGATAGCTATTATGCTAAGAGATCGTGCACTAGGCTGGTACATGAGTCTAGACACAAACAGTGCCCTGGGGACGACAAGGACACTGGATAACATTAAGAAGTTATTAATAAATGAGTTCCATAAGTTGAGCTCAGAGGATTAGTACATGAATGAGATGATCGAAATAAGACAGAAACTAGGAGAGTCTATATGGGAGATTGATCAAAGATTCAAGCGATTTAATGGAAAGTTAAAATACCCCATGACTAATATGCAACATCGACACCTATTTGTCAACTCACTACTCCCACACTTAAAATACCCTTTACGACGATAGAAATTTCAGATGTAGGAAGAGGCTTTGCAGGTATCCTTACAGCTGGAAGAGAACCAGTACCAGCAGACAGACCCAACGATCGAGGAATTGAAGGAGGATTTGAAGAATCTAACATTTCAGCTGAAAAAGAATAAGAACAAGGAAAAATGAGAAGTTGTTTAGTGTACCAAATGCTGGACAGAAGGACACCACGAGAACAAATTCCCAACGTTCGCGCAGTATATGGCAGCAGGTATGCCAAATCCATTACCACCGTGAGGACTATGGTGCGAAATCTGCAAAAAAATGGGTCACGACCCTTATCACTACAGAATGATGCAGAGATACTAGACAGTCCAAAAGAGTTCATATTGCACCTTTTGTAAGTCAGTGGGCCACAACGATAAATATTGCAGAACTTTGGAGCTAATGTGAGAAAGGACATCGAATGCATATAGATTACAGGATGAGATGATGACTGGGAAAGAAACACCATAGTTCAATCTAGTCCTAGCTCCATACAACACTGCACAACAACAGTATAATATTGTGCAACAACTATATAATAACACATAGTCGGAGTACAACCCGGCACAACCTTAATACAATACCGCATAGTATAATCAGGCGCCACAGTATAACACACTGAGAGGTGATCGAGCAGGCTACAGAGGAGGAGGATGAGCCAGAGGAGGTTTCAGACAAGGTAGAGGACCTGTCACATGTCACAATTGTCAACAACCAAGACATTGTGCACGGGAATGTCCACTACCACCAACAACTTGTATGTATTATCGTGCATCGAACCATGATACAGAGGAATGTCTGACCTTACTAGTAAAGATTCAGGAAAAGAGGAATCAAAACAACCAAAATCTTAAGTGGATCTCAATCAAAGCAAGGGATGAAGGATAGAACATCAATATAGTCACTCGTGGAGGAGATAAAATAGGCACTGACACAGTTCGATAGGAACCAGAACAAAATCAATGGGTGAAGAAGAACATTGAACCAAAAAAGAATTTCGATGCGCAAAAGGAGAAGGAGATATTCAAGCAAGCCAGACAAGAATTTTAGAAGAAGAAAATGGCGTCGACTTCAACTTTGCAGCAAGACAAGGAAGCACCAGAATACGAGATGCCTCCATCATTGGATCATACCAACGGGATGCAAACCATGGGACAAGTAAGTACAATCAAAGGCTTTTTTCAATCATGTGTAAAGGTATTAAGTGATCCCTCATCTATGAAAATATTGCAAAACATACTAGAAAAATGTAACAGCGAGAAGAAAGAAAAGATGGAACCAAAAATAGTTAATCACCTACACACAAGAAGAAAAACAAGTAGGGAATTTAGACTGAATTCTAACATTGGGGATTTCAATATGGGAGACATAATACTGGATGTAGGATCGGAAGTGAGTGTATTACCAAAGAAGACATGGAAATGCATTGGAGAGCCAATATTAGGATACTCACAGGTTCAATTGAAACTAGAAAACCATCATAGAGTCCTACTAATTGGTAGACTGAAAGGAGTGATAGTAGATCTTGATGGAGTACACACTAAAGAAGACTTTTAAGTCATTGAAATAGTGGACAACACAACACCATATTCAACATTTCTTGGTCTGGATTGGGAATTTGACAACCAGGCCATAATCAATTTGAAAACCAAGAAAATGACATTTGATTCTAGAGAATATAGGGTCATCATACCATTAGACCCATCATAAGGGGAGATATTTGTAGAACCTACTTGCCTAAACTTAGAGGAAATAGACCAGTTGTAAAAAACAACTGTGCACGATGAGGATTACATAAACTCAACTATAGATGGGGTACTCAGTTGGTGGAGAATTACTTCATGTGCAACAGACTCAGACACTAGTTAGAACTGGCAACAGAGGCTAAACGAAGTATCCACGCAAATATGTGCAAGAATAGACCGTGCAGTAAGATGGGTAGGCACAAAAATCCGGGAACCACCAAGTTTCCATGGACTAAACGATTTGGAAACATTCTTGACACAATATGAAGATGCAGTGTTAGAGAACCATAGACTGTTATCACTTGACTTAGCACTTAAGGCCACACCCACAAGATGGTGGGGCACACACAAGGAAACAATCACATATTGGTACCAATGTAAGCGATTACTGCACATAAGGGTTGGTGCATAACAAAAAAACAACAAACAACAGAAGTATGAAGGACAAGGGACACCAGCAGAACACTTGGAGAAGTGAATAATGTTATGGAAAATGACACCCCCAGAGGAATGACCTCTTTACTTCATACACACTCTAGAGGGCATACCAGCGAATTGGTATATAGACCAGGAATTGTGCAAGGGAACTGTGACCTAGACGACATTGCAATAGAATTTTTCAATCACTTTTTCATTTGAACATGAGAACCCCAACATAGACACAACCTTTAACGAATCAGAGGAGTAATATTCATCAAAGAACCAGAAGTATAATTGATCACAGAAGAACAACAATGGAACAAACAGACAGTCAAGGACCTGTTGGCATGTTACCATGTACAGGAGGAAGCATCGAATGAATATGATCCATGCGATATTCAGATCGAAGAAGTAGAAGGCGAAAGAGATGTAGAAGGCCCACCCATAGAATCCAAATTCATTTCCATGTCGATCAAGGTAAATAAATTTAACATCGGGACAACTGAGTAGCACAAAATGGCCATCATTGGGGATTACTGGAATGATAAAACAGTAGAAAGAATCATAGTGTTGTTGCGTGAATAGAGTGACCTATTTCCCACAACATTTACAGAGATGAAGGGTATAGCTGGAGAACTAGGAGAAATGAAGATACCACTCAGACCTGACGTGAGACCTATTAGACAATGACCCTACAAATTGAACCCAATATATAAACATAAATTCAAAGTTGAGATCGACAGGAGGCTCGAAGTTGGCATCATAGAACCAGTGGAGGAGTCAAAATGGATAATTCCAATGGTAGTACAGGACAAGAAACAAGGAGGGATTAGGATATGCATCAACTTGAGGAAGTTGAACGATGCATGCCTACACGACCCATTCCCTACACCGTTCATGGATCAAGTGTTAGAGAATGTGGGAGGACATGAAGCTTACTCATTCACTAATGGATTCTTAGGCTATCATTAGATTAAGATAGCACGGGAGGACATATACAAGACCATGTTTTCGACATAATGGGGATCTTATCAGTACACATTCGTTTCATTTGGACTGAAGAATGCACCAACAATATTCTCCAGAGTGGTCATCACAGCATTTAAAGAATTCATCCATCAATTTCTTGAAGTACACCTGGATGATTGGACAGTCCATAGTATGTTGAAAAACCATGTGAAAGTTTTACGGCTAATGTTAGAAAGATGCAAACAGTGCCAGATATCACTAAATATAAAGAAATGTATAATTGGAACATTGTTTGGGATACTATTAGGTCATATAGTATGTATACAAGGTTTATTAGTAGATCCGGTAAAGATCGCAATCATTGTTAACTTGCCAGCACCAAAAACAGTCTGTTAGCTAAGAGCGACGCTAGGACACATAGAATACTACAAGAAAGTCATCAAAGGATATGCGCAGATCACAACATCGATGGAAAATCTGCTAAGGAAGGATACAAAGTTTCAGTGGGACGACGAGCGTCAACACGGTCTGGATACCTTGAAGGAAAATATGGTTACCGCACCGATATTAGTATCTCCATAATGGGATAAGACATTCCACGTGCATGTAGATGCATCAGCGATAGAACTTGGAGCTATCTTGGCGCAGCCAGGAGTGGGAGACTTGGATCACCCGATAGCATTTGCAAGCAGAAAAATATCAGACTCATAACAGAAATACAACACTAGAGAAAGAGAAGGCCTAGCCATGGTATATTCTCTGCAGAAGTTCAGGCATTACTTATGGAGAAAACACTTTAATATGTTCACAAATCACTCATCCCTGAAATACCTAGTCAACAAGCCAGTGTTGGGGGGGAGAATATGTCGATGGTTACTGCTATTTCAAGAATCTTACTTGGAAGAAATAGTTAAACTAGGAAAATTGAACGCATGACCTGACCACCTATCAAGGGTCACGAATGGAGAAGAACCTACAAATTTAGAAGACAACTTTATGGATGCACATTTATTCTCAATACAGATTGTTGATGAATACTTCACAAAAATCATTAAGTACTTGAGTATAGGTATTGTGACGCAAGAATATGGCACCGCACAGAAGAAAAACCTGGTAGTCTGTGCGGCCGACTATCAACTGATTGCAGGACATTAATATAAGATGGGTGCAGATAGCATCTTGCAAAGATACATGTTAGAACACGAAATACCAAGAGTCTTAGTAGAATCCCATGAGGGAATAGCAGGAGGGAATTATGCAGGTAAAGCTATCACGCAGTAGGTATTGCGTGTAGGACTATGGTGGCCAATGATTCACAGAGACTGGATGCGATGTCTATCAAAGGGTAGGAAAACCCAACATAAGAGATGAGATGCCATTACGACCACAAGTAACATTACAATAATTTGACAAGTGGGCAATAGACTTTGTGGGACCAATCAACCCACCCAAAAAAATAACAGGGGCTCGATACATTATCACCACAACGGAATATTTAACAATATGGGCAGAAGTCACACTAGTAAAAGATTGCAGTGCAGAAACAACAACGCACTTTTTGTTTGAACATGTAATCACAATATTTTGGTGCCCGATAATTTTGATGAGCGACCAAGTCACGCACTTCATAAATAGCACCATCTACGCGATGAATGAATAGTTTGAAGTCCATCATCAGAAGAGCACACTATATTATCCACAGGAAAATGCCACAGTGGAAGACTTCAACAAAATTATGGAGAACACACTGACAAAGATCTGTAACATCAATAGCGATGATTGGGACCTCAAAGTACCAGTAGTATTATGGGCATATAGGACTACACACAAAAATTTGACAGGGCACACACCATTTAAACTGGTTTATGGCTAAGAAGCAGTGGTGCCATTAGAATTCTTAGTACCAAGTTTGTGCTTAGCATCCATCACACAAATGACCGAACCAGGTGTAGTACAGGAGAGACCGAATCATTTACTGACCATGGAGGAAGACCGAATCTTAGCACGATTCCACCAACAAGTTCAGAAGGTCAGAGACAAGGATTGTCACGATATACACATCAAGAAGAAAACGTTCAAGGAAGGAGATCTAGTATTGATGTATGACAACAAATTGTTTCAGCACCTGGGAAAGCTTAGAATGCATTGGTTAGGACTGTACAAGGTAAAATTTGTCACAGATGGAGGAGTTGTATAGTTAATATATTTATCAAGAGCATAACTCAGAGGAATGATCAATGGGAGCCAACTGAAGCTGTATAAGGACAATCGACCATCCACCGTGCTGTAAAAAAAATAAAAAAATAAAAAAAAGGAAACAAAACCAAAGTGGGCACAGTGTGCCAGAGGTAGAAAGGCCACATGAGTTTAGAAACACAAATTCAACAAAGGATAATGGTCACATCCAAAGGGAAACAAGCGGGAAAAGAAGATCCGACAAAACCAGGACGACATAACAACACTAGGTGGAATTAAAGGATGACAAGGACTGATGGGATGCCACATTAATCATGCCAACTGGAGACGGCACAACAAGAGAAATGGAAAGTACGAAACCACCAAAGATGCATTGAACCGGTGATCAAGGTGCATTAAAACCATACTCAAGGAAGCGTCCTTGACAAGCTTCATGGGAAAGCCATACAACACACGGGCGATGGAGCCCATAGTCTATTCACAAAGAGAGAATAGACAGAGAGCGACAAAGGCTAAAGAACACAGAGAGAGTTAATGAAGACCACAGAGACCATTCAATTCCACCAGACATTCGACATTCACCGCCATGGCACCGCCTAACCAAGAAGAAATGATCCAAACTGCCAGGAAGACCAGAGTTCAAAATAGGTCGCGAGGACAGGTGGAAGAAGGTGAACAACAGTCATCGAAGATCGTCAATGTCGATGAAATCACATCCCCAGAAATGATACCAGTACAATCCACACCGATACTGGAGGAAATCCAACAACCAACAGTAGAGGCTATGAATATAGATACACCAACAGTGGCGCATGAGCCATAGAACCAGGAAGAAGAAACCTTGAAAGAGATACAACCAGAGAATATAGAAGCAGCTTCGAAATTCAATGGCACGGTGCCAAAGCTGATAGCAGCAGTGGAGCCAGATGAGTATCAAACAACCATCTCAGAACACCCAACAGGGGAGACGGGTGAAGATGTCTCGGCTTGGACAGAATGGGTTACGGAGGAGAAATCGAAAGCTGCTGGAACTTTGAGCTAGCCACCATCGCAGCAGAAAGAAAAAATACAAATACCAAGGTCACCTCACAAGACACCTACAACATAAATTGTTCTATTGTGCATACCAGTTGGGGTAAAGGTAGGACCAAAGCTACTGGGTCATGTCAGGAAGCTCAAATATTCATACCACAATGTAGCAGACAAATCCAAGTTCTCTGAACTTGCGCAGAGGGTCTTTACACAAACCACGAGTACAACTCGAGTTGGAGAACCGATCAACCAGCCATACCAGTGGGAAACTGGGCTAGAGAAAATGGGAATTCTAGGTCTGTTGGACCTACCACATTTTGACAGAGGCCAATACGCAACAACATGCATCAAAAATATATTAGCAGTCACACATGGAGGGGAAATATGGCTGGAGAAGCCCATCCCCACAACCGTTGATCTTATTGCCCAAATAACAGGATTACCAATCCGAGGTATGGATCCCACGTTGTTTTTGGATGAAAAAACCAAGGAGAAAGCGCTAGAGGAATAGATGAAGAAGAAGTATGGCACCTCCAGAGGGAAAATATCGATCATCATCAAATGAATCAACAACACAGCCACACAATTGGGCGTGAAAATATCATCCTGCAAGCTGCTAAGAAAATGTCGCAGGGAGGAAGTCCCAGCTGGAGTTGTTGAAGTTGAAGCCCAGTGTGCAGAAGGCACCTCAATGAGTTGGGTGACCTACTTATTGAACTTGTTCCTAGAGGACCACAAGGATGCACAAGACCTAGGCACAAAGTTCCACTACTCATGGTTTATTACCTTAATAGCCTTCATGGGATGGCAAGAGCCAAGGTATGTAGTTTTTTGTACCAGAACAAATCCATAGGGAGCGAGGTACTTGTTTCTCAAATCCAGGCCAGACTTGAGGAACAATAAGGTGAACATATCCTTTTTTGAGAGATACCTATGTGACCTCCACGAAACCATCTCCAAGATGTGGATAATTACACCAAAAGTTGTCGCGCAATATGCAAACATCACCAAATTCCAAGCAACACGACAAACAATGTGGATATAGGCAAAGAATGATTCAGCGAAATAGTGGCTACAGATGCGCTACTACATCACAGAGGGTGATATTGACATGGTCATCAGCGAGTGGCCTGAGGAATGGAGGATTCTAGCCATTACCCAGGAAGTGTGGGAAATAATAGCAAAGGAAGAGGCAAAACAGGGAGAAACACAGCCTCTAGAAATCCAAGTGCCCAAGAAACCAAGAACGGGCCAAGGCAAGCCAACACAGGAAGACGAAGGGCCAAAGAAGACAGGGACCCAGAAGGGGAAGAAGGAGAATACATAGTCGACTAGGGAACAACAGAAACAGGCTGAGGGAGCGTAGGAGACTACCTCAAATCCCAAGACACAAGAACCAGGGGGAAATAAGAGACCAGCCACACAGATAGGAGGTGCGCGCAAGAAATCAAAGGCACAATGAACACCGCCAGAATATACGATCACAGATGACGATGGGTAGATGATCGCCATAATGGTCCAGGATTGTCTAGTTGAGGACTTCGACCATGTTGCACGTCACAGGGACAAGATCCAAGAGGATTTGAAAAACATATAACATCTCATCAAACAAATCAGGGAAGGGCAGATAGCAAGCAGCAGCAAGGGCATAGAACCATCAGCACCACAGACCGAGGAAAGAGTGGAGGTAAAAGAACAAGATCCAGTCCACTCATTACCGCATGCAAACTCAACATTCTAAATCACACCTAGTATGCTGCGGATGGAAGAAATCATGGGGCAGACACCCTTGAAGTATTTAAGTCACATCCAATTGGTCTTGACACGGATTCCATCCAGGGCACTACACAAGTTGCAGGTTACCATCGACCACGAGGTATAGTCTCATGCACACAAAGAATTAGTGAAATTACAGTGAGAAACAAAGAAGTGGGAGGCGCTAGAAAAATTTTGTAAGCAGGCCAAGTCTGAAACTTGGGAGGAAAGAGAATGCAGGAACAAACTGGAACGAAGAGTAGGAGGAATTTTTTAGAATCTTCCAAACACCACGCAGGGGAATGAACTTGCAGTAGTGGAAAATATTGATTAGATTGTGCAGGCAATCGAGAAATACCAGAAGGAGATTGATAATCTCCGAGAAAATCTCATACCAACCACTCCACCAACAGTTAAGGAGCAAATGAAGAAGGAAGCAACAACATCGTTGTAGGAGATAGAGCAGCAGGTTATCACCGAAGCCCACTTGTTTGATAAAGCAACGTAGCTTTGGACCAGGTTGGAGGAGGATCCGCAGGTCCAACGATGGGACAAGGAAGAGGAAAGGATCAATGCAATGATCCAAGAGCTCAAGCAGAAGAAGAAGGCAATACCAATCCTAGAATGATTCAAAGAGATGCAAGAGATGAAGAAGCTACAGGAAGAACTCATCACTGCGCAAACACAGAAACAGGAACGTCAGGCTCAAATGGAGCCATTGCAGGAGTGGGTAGCAAAAGTATTGGCACATGCAGAGGAAGCTAAGACACAGATATCACAAACCCATGCAGAATGTGTAGGATTGATCAACGATGAATTGGCAGTCCAAGTAGTCGACAAAATCAAGGAGAAGACCACGCAGGCGCTGACACAAGTAGCAGAGCTCAAGGAAAAGTTCCATATGATCACTAAGGAGATGGAGGAAGCTCATAAGGATTAGGTGGCTTGGGACAAGCCACATGTTAGTGTTGGGGGGCTGTTGGTAGCAGGTCGAAGTGGAAAGAAGGATGATCGTGGGGAAATAAAGAGTACATAAAGTGAAGCGACGGCTGGAAGGAAACGCCACATGCGTGCATGCAATAAAACATGCACAAGGAAAGAGACAAATCGATGGAGGAACAACACACGGACATGGGAGGAATACCTAAAGTCGGTAGGGTTAGGGTTTTGGTAATGAATTGTAATGGCTTAAGAGCCAAAGATATATAAATACCGATACTAAGGTATCATGGACGAGTTCTGTATTTTTGAGGGATTTTGTAGTTGTTTCGATTTAGTTGGTAGTTGTCTTTGCATGATCGTAGATATGTATGAGTTGATGCGATATGTAATGTTTTTGTGAACTATTTTGTAATTTGTTGAACTAGAGGAGAGGAGAGAAGGTAGATCTTGAGGATTAGATCGCAGGCTAAGGAGCCTGGTGCAGTCTAGTTCGCTTCATATAGATCTTACCCATCTGAGGAGAATTGTAAGTGCACAGTGTTGTAGATGCAGAACTACCATAATAAAAGAGCCGAGAGACAAATATTTGTGGACCTAGCCCAAGAGGGGGTGAACCATGGTAATATATGTGTAATGAGATGAATGCATGCATATATTTATCCTCTTTTTAGTAGTTAAATATTGTGCTTAATGAATGAATGGGTTATTATATTGCTATGAAATATGGTTGCCTTATTAAGGAAATAAGTTGTTGAAGGTAATGCACAGTCACGAATAACAATAGGTTACAATAACAAGTTATAGTAGATGGCTATGAATACAAATCTCATATCTCATACTCAATGCTGGGCTATAAACACCTGAGTCTTATAGCCACCCATTAAAGCTATCTCGGGTGAGACTATGCAACGCATTCTATGTGTTGTGTTGCCTTCTAGTTTACCAGGAGGGCCGATAGTTTTAGAGGCTTTGTTGGAAACCCAAAAGACATGAACCCTGGGTCAATAAGAATCTTGGAGTATAATAGAGGAGAGTAACCAATACCATTCCATCAACTACAGGTGGCTTGAGAGTAAGCCTGTGGTAAGCAGCTGGAAGTTGAGGCTTGGAACCAATCATGTCTTCTAGTAATTTTGAGGCTTCATCCATATGAGGGAAAATGTGAGTTTGATGATTCCCTCTGCATAACATACATAGGAACTTGACTCTACTTTTCTTCTTCCCGATGGTATCTTGACTAGTTGACGGGAGGTCATCAACATGTTGTTCAGAGGCTAATGACATGGGCTGAAGAGGGTGTGTATACCATGCTTCTATAACCTTGGATAGACCAGGGAAATCCTTAAGAAGATATATACCCTTACAAATCCTACAAGGGTACTTGGGTTTACGTGTTGTTTGTGTGATCTTATCATCATCAACACTCCCAACAAAATTATCAGTAACTGGTTGGTTTCCAACATGTCTAGCAGTGGTTGGAAGCTTAGACCCTTCTTATTTTTCTTCTTCTTAATCTTCCTTTTCTTCTTCTTCTTATCCACCGAGTTACTAGATTCATAGCTTTCCCTCGGTGAAGAAGATGAAATGGAAGAAGACCTTGCAAGTGAAGAAGGTGAAGAAGATATTACTAGTGAAGACGGTGAAGGATCAACATGAGGTTGATGTTCTTGGGGGGAAGTGCTTACAACCGAAGAACTTGCTACATTCGGGATAACCTGCGTGGAAGACAACCATACTGGTAATCCAATCATGAGACCTAGAAGGCTCAAAGTAGAAATTTAAGGAGGACCAACATTTCCGTAAGAAGTAAAAACAAAAGGTTCCCCCGGCAAAGGGGTTCCTTCATTGGTCATTTTGGGAACTTATGCCATTTAAACACATATCCAACTTAAGGCCTACAAGGGAAAACAAACAACACACACTAAAAATCTAGTAAGAAAGTAAGCAAACAAAACCTTCTCACAATGAACGCACTAGTTGGTGATGAAATCCAACGTCGCGGGAACAATGTAAGAAGGGGCTAAGTTAGAGCGGGTGGAAAAGTTACATTGACGACCTGCTTAACGAACTTACACTCTGGTGCAAGATCCCACACATAATCGTGGTTATACCCTCCAAGGAGCCCGAGTGAGTTTGGCCAACGTCGATTCCAGGTACCATGAAGACTTTCCCCTCCATAGTCACCTCATGTAAATACCCTAAAGAGATAGGCCACTAAGGTTACCAATTATGACAATGATGCATGGGTAAATAGTCGACAGTCTGATCCACGTGCAAAGGTAGGTTATCAAGCCCGAAATAAACTCGAGAAGGTCCCCACAATATTTTATTCTCAAGTGAACCCTAATAATATGCACAATCTCTACACTAAGACCAACAAAGAAACGTGAGTAACTCTGTCAGCCCTAATGCGACCTTGTGATTGACCCTTGTGTTAGAAGGGATTCCCAAGAAAAAATGTAGCAAGTGTATTTGAACTCTCCCTATCACAAGATACTATGTTTGTTTGCAGCTTTGGAAAGTTATCTTTCACACCTATTGCAAAGCCCTACAACTAATATAATGTAGGTTTGCTACCAGAAAATATAAAAATGTCTAATCAATTTTTATAAGAGCTTTATTTTAAGGTTGTTGTTACTCAAGAGGAAAATGGTGTGGGCTAAATGATGTTTTTACCGACTCTAAAAAATGCAAAGAAATGAGAATGCAAACATTTCACTTCGATGAAAGCTATATTACGAGAAGGAGAAAACGTTTATCATTCCCAGATGCACAATGTCCCAAAATTTTATTAAACGCATCAAAAAGGTAGGGTGCATCGATCCTAGATCGTCACACTGTCTCTCAAAGCACGATGCAATGATCAAAGGAAAAATGGAAAAAATAAAAATCAAGAAGGTTTTCCAGTGAATTTAAACAATCAAAGAGTTCATCTGGATCTCCTAGTGACTCAGAAAACAAAATCAATGCAATCAAATAAAGAAAGCAAGACAAACTAGGAAAACAATTTGTCCCCAGTGGAGTCACCAATTTTGTTGTTGGACTAATCAGTAAGTGCGGACACAAACATATCTCCCTAGTTCCACCCGAAACTAGAACAAAACAGAACAAAATATAAGACTTTCCCTAGGGTCTAATTATCGAGTTTACTAGCTAACAAGAGATAGACAACATACCTTTTAAATTTCATTTCATCTTGTCATTTCCATCCTCGCTCCATTTCAATTCTCATGCAATATTGAACCTGCAAAGGAACACAAGCCAACAAAGTGAAAGCAATAAAGTATACTCAACAAAACCTATGTATGTGATCAAGGAGTCATATAATAAAATAAGAACAATTTTATGGGAAAGAAATATATCACTGTATTAAAGATATGAAAATGAGAATACAACTGATGCCTTGATGTTGTAAGGTCCCTTCCAATAGTCCCTTGCTTCCCACACACTTTTGATCCATGGATTCTATGACTGTACATCTGATGGCTACTCACAATTACTATTCAATCAAGTTATAACCAATTTTTCCAAGCTAATTTCCCAAGCTACAAAACAACTAACTTTTCCCATGAGAACTCCTCTCCTTTTATAGGTTGAAAAGGATAAGGTGAGGAGGTTAGGATCATCTAACTAAATCAGAAAATAAGGTAAGATCCAAACTGATCGGAGGCCACCTCACTAGAGAGATGCTCATTTTTCCCACGTACGAAAATCGTCGCACCCCTATAACTAAGCAGAGTGCAACGACGTCGTAGGCCAAGTTTAGTACAGCAAGTGACGATCTAGAATCGTCACACCCCTAACATTAGGTAGGGTGCGACAATCCTCCTTAATAGGGTTTTTACAAAGGAAAATACAACATCTTCTCTCAGGAAAAGTTCTTCTCCCTTCTTTCTTCAGGAATTTGGGCCATTGATCCTTCTAAAGAAAAAGGATAGGTTTACATCATTAACGGTCATAGGGGTGACAAAAATAATGTGTAACACGTAGGAAAAGTCAGAGTTTCTTGGGTCAAGCCCCACGGACACCGTTGTTTGGTTTGTATTTGTTATATGGAATATATATTACTTACCTGTTCCGCTAACTTTAGCGATGTTGCTAGAAGGTCCTCCAATGAGATAACCGTGTCTATAGTTGGCATGGTCTGCCATATTTGGCGAACCCACCTACTATTTTGTTTTTTTCAAAATTCGTTCACAGGTTGTCCTTGTGCATTTCCCGCCTGCCACGTGGTAGCCCTTGATTGGGCCACGTGGTGACCTCTTATTGGGCCATACTACCCCATGCCAATTCAACATGACATGCACCATGTTAGCATGTCACATCAGTCGTACGGACTGCCATGTGGCATGATCCGATTGGTCCATGGATCGATCCAAAATTCCAATAATCAGGTGACACGTGGCATCCATTGGTGCTGCAACATCATCATGCTAATGTCTGCATTCCATGTGTCACTTCCCTTCTCCTGCCACATGTTTTTTATGGAAGATGACATCATCCGTACGAATATTTATGTCAACAATACAGATGCTGACTCATCCCCTGTTGATTGGGCTAGGTTGACCAAACTTTGTCTGTGAATATATTTCAATCTGTAACTCCGTTTTACGAGCAGTTTGTGTCGTTAGAAATCTTGTGACGTGTTCTTCACGATATTTCCATTTTCACTAAGTTTTGGGAACTTTGAATTTTTTCCCTTTCTTTATCTGTTGGAGCCATTCTGAGCATTATGAGTTGCCTCTGTGAGTTCTAAGTTTTTCTAAGCGTTCTCTGGATCCTTTTTGGATCACCGGTCTTGGGAAACCTTTAGATTCTGTCTAATATTTACCATCTTCTCTTCCATTTCCCAAATAAGATATAATCCAACTACTGCGTGGTATGTTGGGTTGTCCCAAGTCACTGGCATGTTGCACTTTCTACCATAAAGTGCTTCAAAAGGGATCATATTTAAAGATAATTGAGGCCCCTTTTTGTAAACAAACTCTACCAACTAAAGGTAGTCTTCCCATTTGGATGGATTATCCATCACATACATTCTGAGCATATCTTCAATCACCCAATTTACCTTCTTTGTTTGACCATCTGTCTCAGGGTGATATGATGGGCTAAAGTTCACATTTGTTCCAAATCTTTTGAATATCCCTTCCCAAAAGTTTGAGGTGAACTTGAAATCTCTTTCAAACATAATTGTCTTAGCTACACCATGCAGTTTAACAAATTCCTACATGTATATCTTTGTACTGTTGGTTTCCTTGTGCATTGACTTTACTGGAATAAAATGGGCAACTTTAGTAAGATTTTCCACCACCACCATAATAGAATCATGTTGCTTAACAGTCCTAGGAAACTTAGTAATGAAATCCATGGTCACAACTTCCCACTTCCATTGAGGAATGGGAAAATGTTGTAGCAAACCAGCTAGGTATTTGTGCTCAGCCTTGACCTTTTGACATTCAAGGCATCTGGAAATAAAATTATCAACCTCCTTTTTCATGCCTGGCCAATAATATTGTTTTTTTACTGCGACAATTGTCTTATGGTAGCCCATATTTCATGCATAAGGAACTTTATGCATCTCTGACAATATCAAACTTTTTAAACCTTGATCATTTGGCACATAGACTCTGCACCTTACATGAGGATTACATACCTTTCTATAAATTCGTCTTTATTTCCACATAGTGTAGTTATGATTTGGAAACATCTAAAATGTTATCAAAAAAATATGATTGGTACATGATAACAACTATAGCATGCATCTCATGCACCCTCCTGTTGAGTGCATCAACCACCTTGTTCTCCTTTCCTCTTATGTGTTTTATGTCAAAGTCATACTCACTGAGCAATTCTAACCACCTGATTTGTATGGAATTTAAACTTGGTTATCCAAACAAATACTTCAAACCACTATGGTTTGTTCTCAACTCAAATCTCTTACCCATGATATAATACCGCCACATCTTCAAGGCATGCACTATGGCTTCCAACTCTAAGTCGTGAGTAGCATAGAGCCTTCCATTCTCTTTTAACTTTCTTGATTCGTAATATACCACATGTCCATTATGACTTAGGACTCCACCAATTCCTTATTTTCATGCATCTGTGCACACCACAAAGTCTACATCTAGGTGAGAAATTCTCAAAATTGGCACACTTGTCAACAAACTCTTCAAGCGATAAAAACTCCTTGCACAATCTAGAGTCCATTCAAATTGCACACCTTTCTTTTGCAAGGATATAATTGGATCCACAATTTGTGAGAATCCTTCAATAAACCTTATGTTGTAACCTGGAAGTCCCATAAAGGACCTTACCTCTACAAAATTTCTTGATGTCGACCATTCCTCAATGTATTTTAACTTTTCTGGATCCACAACTATTCCTTCCTTGTAAATAATATGACCCAAATAATGAATCTATCGCTAATAAAACCAACACTTGCTTAACTTTGCATAAAGTTGATGCTCCCTCAATACTTGCAGTACCATCCTTAAGTGTTTCTCATGCTCTTTTTCAAACTTTGAGTAAATAAGTATGTCATCCAAAAATACAATGACAAACTTATATAAATACTCTCTGAAAACTCCATTCATCAAACACATGAAGACATCGAGTGCATTTGACAATTTGAAAGGAACCACTGTGAACCCATAATGTTTGTACCTTGTTTTGAAGGTAGACTCATTGATGTTGTCTTCCTTAATTCTCACTTGGTGATATCCATATATGAGATCAATCTTTGAAAATATCTGCGCACCTCGTAGCTGATCAAAGAGATCATCTATCCTTGGCAAAGGATACTTGTTCTTTATCGTTACTTTTTTCAACTTCCTGAAGTCGATACAAAATCTCAACGTACCATCCTTCTTCTTCAAAAACAATATCGGTGCACCCCAAGGTGACACACTTGGGCGTATATACCCCTTCTTCAAAATCTTTTCAAGTTTCTTCTGTAACTTTTTCAACTCTAACGTACTCATCCTATAAGGAGTCTTGGATACAGGTGCTTCTCCAGGCCTCATATTTATACGGAAATCAATGTCTTTTTCAGAGGAAATACTAGTATCTCTTTAAACACATCCTCAAACTCTTGCAGTACTACACAATCCTCAACACTTGACACTTTATCCTTAGGTTCCTCTTCCATATGTGTTGCAAATACTTGACATCATTTCCTGTAGCTTTCTGCAATTACAAGGATGAAACTTCTCTGATAGAGACAACTCTTGGAATTCCTTGAACTGTTCTTAAGTTTATTTCCTCATCCAAGCAAGTGAATGCCTTATTGTTTCCTCCAACATCTTAGGGTCATCATATTGTATCTTTCCGTTGATAAATGAATACAACCCACTCAGGTACCTTTGAATCCTATCTTGCTCATCCTTGACGAATGCGACATATTTTAGCAGCTCTAAGAATCTTCTTTCATACTCATCTATCATCATACTTCCGAGCTTGAGTTCAAAGAACTCCTTCATTTTCTTGTCATAGTACTTCTTGTTAATTATTTCTTTTGAAAATACCTCTTGAACTCCCTCCAAGTAACCTTATTTTCATCAATGTGTTGCACTTGCACATACTGATCCCACCACATTGTTGCCTTTCCTTTTAGTTGATAAACAACAATTATCCCTTCTGCATGTGCAGAATAATTATGCAACTGGAAGTACTTCTTCATACCCAGCAACTATGTATATTCATCCTCATCCTTCTTGTGCTCACAATCAAAGGTGGGAGGATTGATATTATTCGTTTCTCCATGTAGCTCGTCCACCCCAGTCCTTCTCTTATTCTTTATGATAGGAGATGGACTTGAGAAATTGTGTGCTTTCCTAAAAGAGTGCTTTGTCCAGTGAGATTGATGACTACCTTCACTTCTTTCTTCTCTTTTTTTCTCATCATGATACCTGCGAATTCTCGACCTACTCAACTTTGTTTCCTTATCCATTTTATTTTTTATTATGTATAGGATTTTCATCAACTTCACATTGAAGTCATCTTCCTGCTTATTGGATCTCATAAGACTTTTTTATCAATATTATATATTTGGACATCTTTTTGCAGTCCTTTTATTGTTTCTAACAGGCCTATGCACTCCTCCTTGGATTTCGTACCTTCATCACCCAAAACAACATACAAGTCCCCAAATTCATCATTAGGATTGTAATTCCTCCGTGCATATTCCATGACTTTTACCTTCTGCACTGATTATGTCATGCTTTAATCGTTGATAATTCTGCAAAATGTGCAAGAAATAAGATTTGTTAAATGAATTCATGATATGACTTCATGAAAACTATGCACCATCTTGTTAGAATCATTTATGTTGGCACAGGGGCAGACCCAGGGTTAAACACTTCAACAACGCACCAATAAAACCCTAACTACCGGCCCTTTCGACAACACTTGCGAAGCAGATGAAGTCTCACCCGAGGTAGAGGCAGGGGGGGTTTTAGGAATCAAGTGTCTACAACCAAGATGGGACACATATCTATGATTAAAATAATTAACAGAGAACTTAGCCAACAATATGCATTAGATTATGATCCTTATTTACATCGCAGATTTAACCCTTATTACAGAGCAGCACAATAATAACCAAGATTTAACACTTTCAATCACTTAGCACACAGAATTAGCCCAGATATAGTATTCATTCACATCATTAATCACTAAGCTACAATATCATATGCATCCATTATACATAACATCAACAACACTAAGCAAATAATTGCATAAGCAACATCGCACAAAGCATATCAAGACACAGGATATATGTGGTTCACCCCAGTGTGGGGCTACATCCACCAACTTCTTCTTCTTCTTTATTAGTCTTCGATCTCTTTACATTCATCTATCCATGTGCACAAAGCCACAGAGCCCAAATCCGCAGTGGACAGGTGATCTACGCACAACGCACTAGATCCACCTTCCTCAAAATCAGGTCAAGGCATAGAGCCAACTCCTTAATAGCATAGAGCACTTACTTCTTGCACTAAGCCAAAATCAACCTATCATGCACATAGCCACTAGTCATGCACTAAGCCGATAAGATATACTTCTTCCATCACTTAGCTACTTATTTATACAATTACAACAAGGCCTAAACATGGGTAAACTCATGGGTTGACATCCCAAAACCTGTTACATAAACCCTAAAATCCCTTTGCTCGGTCCACAAGCCCACAAAACCAGTGAGATCCCACGATCTCCGCTCTTCCAAGGCGCTCCATCTTCGACCATCCTGTTGAAGTCCCAAAAGTGGCCAAACATGACCAATGTTTCCACAAAACTTGGATAAGGGCCAACAGGCCCCCAACACTCACATGTGACTCATCCCAAGTCACTCAGATCTGGGCAGGGCTGCTTCGAACTCTTTGAGCTTAGCTCAATATGCCTTGACTTGTTGCTTCTCTAGAGCCTCCTAATCAATGAAATCCTGAATCACTTGCTCTGTAATAGGCACTTCCAGGCATTTTTCTATCGCTGCAACTACTTGGTCTAGCTGTGAGCCTTGACCTTCAATCTCTTCAAAAAGCATGCATGATTTGTCCTGCACCGGCTGAGTTTTTGTGTCACCTCCATGATTTTTCTCTAGATGGAAGTAACCTATTATTGGACTGTGTGTTATTCCTGTGATCAATTCATTTTCTCAACTGTAGTAAGCAGCTTCATATGCGCTTGCACGGTGGATTCCTGCTGCTTCACCTCCTAGAGTTGTGCTTCCAAATACTTCAGCTCAAGGTCTTCTGCAAATGTGCTCATAGGTATGTGCACTTCGATCACTCAGTTGCTTACACTCTAAGGTGAGTGACCTTATTATTTCTACTGCATTCCTGGTAGTTTCTTCCCTCTAATCACGCACTTCGTGTGGAGCACTCAGCACTGCTTGTATTTCTAACTCTATTACTCTTGCTTGAAGTTTTTGAATGGCTTCGGCGAGCTTCCCCACTTGCATCACAATTGAATTTGGTTCTTTCTATGCCAAGCTCGGAACATAGAAAAGTGATTTAGTCACTATCTCCTTGACCATAGTCTACTCTGCGAGCACCTGGTATTTTTGTCTTTGCATATTCACTTTATCCTCCTTGAACATCGCCCTGATTTCATCTTTCTCCTATTGCGCAACTCAAAGTTTCTCTAAGACCTCCTCCTTTTCTTGCTTCACGGATTCTATAGCCTGCTCCTTTTCTTCTTAGACTCGACAAAGTCGAGCCTCTGTTGCATCTGCTAATCTTCGTAATTGGGTGGGCTCATCCCCCAATTCTACAATTTCTACTAAAGAAGGCGCAATAGGTACTGCATGGCTCAAATGGATAGCTTGTTGTATGTCCTTGAGCTCCTTTTCTATTATGTCATACAGTGTTTCTTTATTTGCTTCATTTATCTGCAGGATATCTTCTGAGGCTTGCCCCATGGCTGCGATGATGAGATCGACATCATCCACTGTGAGCACATTCTTCGACTGAGGCTTATTGGCTTGGGTCTTCTTCCGTGCTAAGGTTTTCTGCGAGGAAACCTTCCTTTTATTCGATGTTTCGGCCTATGTAAGGGGATCCTTAGGTGGTGTAACTTCGCCTTTGTCTTGTTTTTCTCCTTATTCCCCTCCTTATTGGTTCACTTCATCTCCTCCTCCTATATATGATTCTGACCTACTTTCCTCTTAGGCGATGTCCTCCTCATCGGTTTCTATGTTCTGCACTTCCTCCTTTTTCTTTTTTTTCTTCACGCTATTTTGTCCATCATGTTCGGCCCGGGTGACCAGGAGACTTCCAATGATGTCGGGATCAGAGAGCTCTGCATCTTCCACTAGTACGAGAAACTTTGTTGGCCATTCTTTGGTGATATCCTCCATGTCTTCGTCGGTCATCTTGTAATAGGACTACAACTCCTCCTTACTTTCATCCCTTCGTGCAGTGATATAAATAAAGTGTCGATCTGTGTAGAACTTTGCTAGCAACCTATACTAATGCAAAGTGTTCAGGATCATTCATGGGAATGATTCAATGGTGCGCTTCAGCTGTAGGTAGTAAGCATGGAACACCGCGTTCAATTGCCACTGCTTCGCCATGTCGTTTTTATACCACAAGGTGGAGAAACGTGCGGCCAATGGCTCCGATGGCTCAACTTTCCGAAAGGTTTCTCCTTCCGGCATTTGCCAAGCGAAAAATCTGATCAATATCAGTATCCAACTGAAATGAAACTCATATCCCTGATCTTTCGCTTCACGAAAGTCCTTCTCCAATTCGTTGACGAGGTAACTCGCCCAGTTCATTTGCATGCCTTCTACGCACTTCCCTGCGAGGTCTACTACAAATCCAGTGACCTACGTCAGGCGGTTCTTTATGACAAGCTTACCAGCTATAAGATGACAATCTAGGCACATTGCGTCATCCTAGATGGAGGCTACCTTGTAGCCTTTCTTTCTCTTCTCCACATCATCGTAGGCTTCCTTTATGCGTTGCGCCAGGGAGAGATACGAGGTCTTCCCTGGGTAGAACTGGTGAGGGTTTGGTCCCTGCATACTCAGTCCTATGATGAGGTGGATCATCATCGAATCCACGGTGACACACCTATCAAGCCAAATATACCCTCCATGGTAACATGACAAGAGGATTTTAACGCAAGTGTTAACCTCCTAATGTCGACCGAAGTGTGGGATCTTCATTACATTCAAGATCGTTGATTTCACGAGATCCTTTATCCATGGTTGGGAGACTATATGCAGCTTCTTCCCAGTCGTCTTCATCAAATACCTATGTAGTGCAAGCATCACATAGTTATTCATGTCTCCGAGGTTGAAATCGTTGTTATTCAACGTTGGGATATGTCCTAAATGAGGTCCAACTACGTGTATCCCCTTCGGTATGAATGCGGTGATCAGCTTGTACTCAAAATCCCATGGGATGTTGTCGCGGTTAACCGCGCTAGCCAAAGGCGGGTTGTAGTGTAGCAGTACCGACGGGATCTGCTTCGCGTTAGCCAGATCATCATAGTGCTTGCTTCATTTCTCAGCAGTGTGGTCAGAACATCATCCAGTCGATAGGGGATGCTTGCAATCCACCAGTCGATGATGCCTGTATTCCCACAGACTTGACTCTCTTAGTCATTAGGTATACAAGTATTTCCTCCATAGACTTTTCTAACACGCTATGTTTGCCCGACATTCACACTTGTAATAAAATAATTCGGGTAAGCGAACGGACAAGAAATATACTCAAATGGATGGCGAGGTATAGAAAGAACAGTGCAATATCCAATCAATTTTTTGTTAGCTTGGATATCTTAGTTTGCAAAAAGTGGTCCCATCACAACATCCGACAGGTTAAATAAGAAATGTTGTAACAAATTCCTCCAACGGGCAGGAATGTGTCCATCAATGCGCATTTTTCTGTTATGGCATGGTCTTAATGGTCCTATGGCGGTCTTTCCGGAAATAACTGTGTTTCTATCCATTTTGGATCATCATTCTAATGGTTGGCGTGCCTCCAATGGTCATATAGCTCCACCGTGGCGAAGTCTTATTCTGCGTTGTTCTGCTATTCTGGTGAGGTTCAAGTTCTACAAATCTGTCTCCGGTGAAGCCTTTTCTGGAACTTGTTATAGTTTTTCTAACATGGCTTTCTTCTTACTGAGCTTCCTTGCCTTCTTCCCTGTGATCTAAGTCTCTAGATTCCTCTTTCCATTCTTATTCTTATATTTTCTTAGCGTAGTGACTTCGTGATGTTTATGTTCTTTCACAAGGTTCAGAGATAATACCTCTTTGCTTACTAGGTCCTAGGTGGATATACTTTCTTCTTTCATGGAGAGGTCCTTCAACCCTTCTTGCACTCTTTCAAGGTTGATAGCAACTTTTCTTTCATTCTGTTACTTCGACTCAACTTCTCGTTCTTCTATCAGTCCATCTATTCTTCGAGCTATGAAATCCCTTAGTTCTTACTTTTTCTTTTGTGTGGCTTCCTTCTCTGCTTGTCTTCTTATTTGATCCTTCTCGATCCAAGTCTTTCCTAATAAAAGAGGGAAAGGAGCATTGTTCTCAACAAATCTAATAACTTCAAAGTCCTCTTATGTTGACGTTTCATGAGCAATCATAGGTATATTATTAAATATTCCACATAGGGTTATCATCTTTCCTTTAAATAAGCCTATCCTTCCCAATGAAGGTATCATAGTAGGCTTTCCCAAAATTTCCCAAGTGTTTTCTCTCATAATATTCAGATGTGTTTCTTCATCCAATACACAGTCTATGTTGAAGTCTTTTATTCTTGGAACTATGCATTGTTTTTCTTTCGGGATCTTTGGTAAATTGATATCTCTGTGATCATCCATTTCTTCTTTTAATTGTATTAAAATAGTATGAGATTTCTCTATATGATTCTCAGTCTATTGACCTTCTTTATATTTTTCTTGTCTTTTGTTCATCTTTTCAACTTTAGCAATCATTCTTGGGAATCCTCAACTTCATGACCAATAGCTTTACAACAAAGACAAATAGGACCTGTACTAGGGCATTCCTTAGCGAGATGTCTTGATCTCCTGCAATTATAACACAGTGTCAATCCTCTCTTTCTTTTAAACGATCACCAAGCTCTCCTGTACTGCGCACTAGGATCACATTGTTGGACCTGCAATCTGCAAAAATTCTTTCTAGGTTCCTGCATCCACTTATTAGTCCAAAAATTCTTTCTATGCATAGGAATAACATATTTTTCTCTATTTCTATCAAATTTATTCATATCAACTCTTTCTTTTAATTGGGCCCTAACATTTAGGTTAGAACAAAATCTATCAAACATAACTAGATTCATATTTTCGAAGAAAAAATTTCCACTTATCTTACCTTTACCAAAGCACAAAGCTTTAAGATCTTACCTCTTTCTTTCAGATCCGATTTCTTTTCTTAGCACAGATCTTTACAAGTTAAGTAGAATATTGTGCACTACAGCAAAAAATCTATGCACAGATATTTCTCTTTTCTTCAGTTCCCACAATCACAGTTTCAGGTCCCGACAATGGAACCATTTGTTGGCACAGGGGCATACCAAGGGTTCAACACTTCAACAACGCACCAACAAAACCCTAACTACCGGCCCTTTTGGCAACACCTACGAAGCAAATGAAGTCTCACCCGAGGTAGAGGCAGGGGGGGTTGTAGGACTCAAGTGTCTACAACCAAGCTAGGACACAGATCTGTGATTACAATACTTAACAGATCACTTAGCCAATAATATGCATTAGATTATGATCCTTATTTACATCGCATATTTAACCCTTATTACAGAGCAATGCAATAATAACCAATATTTAACACTTCCAATCACTTAGCACATAGCATTATCTCAGATCTAGTATGCATTCACATCATTAAGCACTAAGTTACAATATCAGATGCATCCATTATAAATAACATCAACAACACTAAGCAAATAATCGCATAAGCAAAATCGCACAAATCATATCAAGACACAGGATATACGTGGTTCACCCCAGTGTGGGGCTATGTCCACCAACTTCTTCTTCTTTATTAGTCTTTGATCTCTTTACATTATTCTTTCCCTGTGCATAAAGCCAAAAAAACCAACTCCATAGTGGACAGGTGATTTGAGCATAGCGCACTAGATCCACCTTCCTCAAAATCAGGTCAAGGCACAGAGCCAACTCCTTAATAGCACAGAGCACTTACTTCTTCCACTAAGCCAAAATCAACCTATCATGCACATAGCCACTAGTCATGCACTAAGCCGATAAGATCTACTTCTTCCATCTCTTAGCTACTTATTTATACAAATACAACAAGGCCTAAACATGGGTAAACCCATGGGCTGACATCCCAAAACCCATTACATAAACCCTAAAATCCCTTTGTTGGGTCCACAAGCCCACAAAACCAACGAGATCCCACAATATCCACTCCCCCAGGGTGCTCCATCTTCGACCAGCCTGTCGAAGTCCCAAAAGTGGCCAAACACAACCAATGTTTCCACAAAACTTGGTCAAGGTCCAACACTTTCTTCCAAATCCCATGCATGCACTATTATTCAACACACACCACTATGCGATGTCAATTTTAACATGTACACCATATATCGATGATACGCATGCACTACAATTTGTTTCGCCTAGCCCCAAACCCTTAGTGTGCACACCCATGCACCATTGTTTATTACACAATTCCAGTACCGCACCCCGCAATACCCAAAATTTAATGCACACATTTGTGCATCCTTATTTAATGTGCACCATGGCCATGTTGAAATTCCAAATTTGGCCACTTCCTCGTCTGAATTTTTCCTTAAGTAGAACTCAACTCATGTAGGCTTGATGTTGAAACTAGAGCTCTGCAAGTTCTTGTTGAACTATGGCCCATACAAGTCTAGTTTTGAACCAATAGCTCTAATACCGCAATGTATCATCCCCAACCACCAAGTTTTTCTATGCTACTAAAACTAACTAAGCTCTAATACCATCTGTAACATCCCCAGCCACCCAGACTAGGCCATGCTACTCCAAAATGCTCTAACATTGCTCTGACCAAACATACTGTAACATCATCCATCTTACTATTGAACAATGCTATTCCAAAAATACACTACGCATATTCTACTCTAAACAAAAGTGTGCACAATATCACTCAAAGTAATGCGCTCAGCCCAAGCTTGAGTCGCGCCACACAACTTATAACAGTGGAAACAAATTTCTCCTTTTAGCACAACTTTAAGCAGTGGAAGTAACTCAAACAACTACACACTAGTGTGTTGATCACACAACACTACTCTACGTGTAACCATCCTGATGTCACACACCAAAATTATTCTCATTGTGCACGTAGACTGCTTCCCAATGCACACAAGCAAATCCAGCCTCTGATGCACACAAAGTACTCTCTACACACACATCCATTCAACACTTCCCCGAAGGATCATACCAAAATCATAAGGTTAGATTACATGAAAACTATCAACATTCATTATACTCATGCACGTCTACAAATACAATCTATAAGCACCATACTTACATGCACAAGAAATATTAAGAAAAATATCAACAATTACTTATATACGACAACATACAAGAATTAAACGATATCAAGCATAGATAAATATGCACGTAGAAAACAAGACAAGAACATAAAGAACACTTATTTTTTATGAAATTCACCAATTGCATGCATAACTCAGACGTTCCTCCCAGCCATAGACTCTATTTCTCATAAGCTCTTAGCAACAGGTCACTTCCGAGCTAGGGCTTAACTCCACTAGGGAAAAAGGGTTCCTAGTGACAGACTAAGGTCTGATACTCAACATCATTGTTCAGTCCAATGTGCCCACTGCTACAACTAGCCTACATTATGTCATTCCCCACCCACCTATAACACCCAAGGAAGTGTCCCCCATCTATGCTCGACGTTCCTTCGACTGCCCCACTTCCCTTCTAGGCTTACGAGAAACAAGTCAGACAAGAAGTCTTTGAGTCCTTCATCTAATGCCCAACGCACCAGGGAACAATTCCAATTTCCCAGCAACACTCTCCCTTGGAGAGTATGCTCACGGGCCTAACAACCTGCCTCTTCAACAAAAAATATCTCACCCAGAGAGACTTCTCACAGGCCTGACAACTCGCCTCTTCAACAAAAAATATCTCACCTTGAGAGACTGCTCAGGGGCCTGACAACCTGCCTCTTCAACAAAAAGTATCTGATTACAGTACATAAACCCTTAAAATATTCTTTGTGTAGATAAGTTAATAATAAGATTTTCCATACGTCCAACCCCCTATTGCTCACGAGAGCATGAAACATGAATAATCCTCAAAATTAATTTCCCCATAATGAGTTCTCCCTTTTGCATATGAGAAAATGAATAACCATCCCCCAAAATACACGAAGGCTAGCAATATATATTGCATACCTTAATCTCGATACTTGTCAACTTCAAAAGTAGCTTAAGCCACTTGGTGACTTGTTCCATACCCTCAAGAACTTAGGATAAAAGCATATCCACAAATTTACACTTTTTCGGAAATATTATAAAATATTCCCCTAAGACTCAAGTCTCGCCCCATTTTCCCTTTTTCGGTGGAGTCATCCCCCCATCTCTTTTTGTCTGATTCTATCTACATGAAATGATGTAATATTATTAATAACAAAGTATGATACACTTTACATGGATAAGCACAATGGCCTAGCTACATCCCAGCTCACCAGCGACATAATAACACAAGCTCTTCGGCCTTAATACATTTATAGTCATATATATGCATTTATATAACTCAGCTCGATGTGAATCCCAGGTCATTCCCTCACACTTACCCAAGTGTGTGCAGCACCGTAAAATGTGTGTGCCCTTTCTTTGATGTTCTACCATGCGCACTTACCCAAGTGTTTGCAAAACTATGAAATGTGTGCACCATGTCTTTGATATCAATTCTCCACGTACTATTTAGGTTCTTCAACACCAAAACTTAGTGCCAACGACTCACCAGCCTATATGTGTAATACCCCAAGACCAAGCCCTAGTTGTAAATGTAAATATGTTTTATAGGATGATGAGCCAGGTTATTATAGGCTAGAAGGCTTATGTGATTATTAGGTCGGAGAGCCTAGATGCTAAAGGCCATTGATCATATTATTGTATATGTAAACACTCATATCATTAATAAAATACATCATTCCATGTAGACCAACCATGCTAAAAGAGTATGGGGAACTAAAATCCACTAGGAAGGGAAAGGGGGGGGGGCTAAGATCCTAGGACGGGGCTAATCTAGAGGGATTATTTCCAAAGGAATATTATAATATATTCCCAAAGACTAAGGTATGGATAATTATTTTATCCTAAGTTCCAAGGATGGGGACAAGTGGACCAAAGTAGCTCTCAACCTGATAAGTGTCCAATTAGGGACATGCATACAAAGAGTTTGGACTTAGTGCATTATCCATTCATTCATTCCATACTCTCCATAATTTTGATCTCTCCATCTTGTACGCGCTCCTTTATATATATCATGTACCCTTCCTATTATGAGCAGCGCACTTGTACCTTACCTAAAGTTCGTTGTTGCCATCACCTACACCTTACCCGAAGGTTGCTACTACCATAATCTATTCCTATACCTAGTTGACTTAAGAGTTGGACTAAAGAAGCGGGTTGTCAGGCTCATGGGAGACTGAAGAGGTGGGTTGTTGGGCCCATGAGAAACTCTCTCCAGGTGAGAGAATTGTTGGGAATTTATTTCCTGAGGTTTCCCAAATGCAGCTACAATTCTTTGAGACTTCTTTTTCGGCCTGTTGTTGAAGCCCCGAAAGGGAAGTGGGGAAGCCAAAGGACTGTTGAGAAAAGAAGGGGCACACTTCCTGGGGTGGGACAGGCATGTGGGGAATGAGATACTATGGGTTTTTATTTCGAGTTGGAACCTGATGGAGTTGTTCTTGTTGTCTGAGATATATCATCGTGGTTAGAAATCCCTTTACCTGGGTGGAGTTTAGTCCCAGCTAGGGAATGACCCACTGCTGAGAGTTCTGAGCAATGTTGTCTAATGTTGGGACGATAGTGGAAGGTCTGCACGTAGTTGGTGGTATTTTATAAAATATAAGTATCAATTGTGTGTTAAATTACTTGTTGCATTATTCTTTAAGTGTTTAATTTCATGTGTTTTTCCTGTGTGAGTTGTCTGTGTGTTTTTACTGTTATTTTGCATGAATTTGGGCATTTGCTCATAGTGTTTGTATATGTTTAAAAATTTGTATACAGTCTGAAAGTTTTTTGTAACATATCCCAGTAGGTGGTTGGGTGTGTTACAATATGGTATCAATGTTGTTGTCAAAAGAATTTTGAGTGATGCGACTCGGCCTGGGTGGTCAGATGATGTCACAATATGGTATCAGAGCATGAAATTTTTAAGTGGCATGACCTATATTGTGTGGCTAGGTATGTTAAAATATGGTATCAAAGCTCCAGTTTTCAATACTAATCCTATATGGCCCGAGCAACTTGAAATTGAAGCGAAATTTCACATAGTTTTGAAGTTACAGTGCGTCCCTGGGTGCCAGGAAGGAATTGAGAGAACACGTTGACGGTGTTTGAAATATCAAGAGGCGTAGTGCAAGCCGAGGAGAAAGGAGTGACCCTGAAGAGGAAAAGTCAAAGGCCAAAACTTTGAAATATTGAGCGAAATCCTTCATTGGAGGGAAGAGCAAGGCGTATGCCAAGGGTCTGAGTCCTTTGACTAGACAAATATCAAGGAGGGATAGCGTCAGTAAGTCCCCGAAGAGAGGAAACCTCTTTGCTTGAAGACAAACAGATGAGATCTTTTCAAGAGAAGAAAAATCCCTCACAACCATTGGATCTAGAGAAGGTGCATGATCGTTAAGCACCAATGTCCTTCGGACTTCGTTGCTCCGATAGTTTTTCATTGTTTGTTGGAAGGGATGCAAAAGCCCCAAAGTCCCAAAGTCCCGGAGTGAATCTACATCATAGATCATTTTGAGGAGGGTCAGTCATTGGATCTAAGCATGGAAGAATGAGGTTCGTTGGATCATGGTAATAAGCATGGATGTTAAACCCCCCCAAGTCCTTCATACTTCGTCGCTCCGGAAATTTTAAGTCGTTTGTCATGACAGAGGAAAAATCCATAAATATCTGAAGCCCCGAAGTGAATCTACGTTGTAGATCACATGGAGGAATGCATGACCGATGGATTGGCCTTGGAACAAATCTGGGTCACTGGATCAAACCCCAGATCAAAGGAGGAGTGTCATGGAGAAGATCAAACCCCAATCGTCAAATCTGTGCACAGGAAAATGTGAGTCGTAGATCTCACAGTTCGGAGATTCAACACTCCATGAGAAGTTGGTCGTTGTTGTGCAAAGGGAATAATTCCCTAAAGTCTCGAAGTCCAAAGTCAATACGTACCATTCCTTGTTGGGGGACATGTGTCCGCATATTATCAAGTGTTCAGCGATTTGACTCTCTAGGGGTTCGTGGGTGAAAAGCGTTCATGCGTGAAAAGGCCTGAAGTCTCGAAACTCGGAGTGAATCTTGGCCATTAGTTGTCAGGGACACGTGTCAGCAAATTAGTGAGTTTCTTAAAGTTTGGCAATCCAGAGGATCATGGGTGAAAAGTGATTAGGAGTGAAAAGGCCCAAAGTCATGAACTATGGAGTGAATCCTAACCTTTGAATGCCAAGGACACGTGTCAATAGATTAGAGACTATCCAGAAGTTTGGAAATCTGGAGGATCATGGGTGAAAAGTGTTCAGGCGTGAAAAGGCCAAAAGTCCAGAAGCCCAAAGTAAATCTAGGTCATTCTTTATCAAGGAAATGTGGACCATGGATCTATGCCCTTCGCCGCTTCGGCATTTGGCAGTTCAGGGGTTTGGAGGTGTTTAGAAGAGAGAACTCCTAAATATCGAAATTTTTGAGGAGATCTCAATTTTTGGTTGTTGGAGGAGTGTGAGTCGTAGATCATCGCTTTGGCATTCGACATTTTTGGTTTTTGGCGGTGTTTAGCTGCAGGAACTCCCGAAGCCCGGTGTTTTGGATGAGATCTCAATTGTTGGTTGTTGGAGGAGTGTGAGTCATAGATATTCGCTTCAGTGTTAGGAAGTTCATTGGTGTTGCATGTTGGAGTCATAGGAAAACCCGAAGTCCCAGAGTCCTGGATTTCTTTCTGGTCATAGATCGTGACAAGAAACAAGGATCATTGACCCCTGGACTCTCCAGGAGTTGGCCACTTTGGTATTCGGGAGGATTGGCATGTTGTGTGATTAGAACCTTGGAATCCCGAAGTTCCAGAGCCAGAGAGTGTCAGAGTAGTTCACCAATTCGTTGTTCAGGTGATTTTTTGTTTTGTTTTGGTATATCCTTCAAAGCCCGAAGCTCCGGAGCGTCGAAGTAATGAAGCATCGAAGCGCCAGTACATGAATTTTCTAGTTCAGCGTTTGGGGGACTTAGCGTGTTGTGTGGTAAAAAAATTTGAAGACCGAAGTAGAAGAGCATTGGAGTCCCAAAGCTTCGGATAAGCACCATTTAGGTAGGAACCTAGTTCTAGCCCATGGTCACATGAGTTTTGGGTTGAAGTAAAGGGTCTAGTGCCCGAAAATTGATTATTAAGACAGAAAGGGGCTTAGAGAAGGAGCCTGTGGGTTTCTGATTTGTACGGACCTGCATTTGAAGGAATCAAAGGGGCATGTGAACCTTAAGAGAGGATCCAGCATTGGTCCAAGAGTTAATTCGACTACTGAAGAATATCACTTGTACAAGGATTTCCCTCATGGAAAGGACAATTTTTCAAATAACCATAACTTTATGCTCAAGACTCAGAATTGAGCAAGAAAATAGTCATTGGAAAGGTATTAGACCAAGGAGTCCATGTAATCACCCAAAATTGTGAGATGAGCAAAAAAATTTATAGGGAATTAGAAAGAATAATTATGGTAACCATGAAGGGGAAAAATTACACATATGTTACCAGAATAGTGTATTGTGGGTTTAACTAAGCATTGTTGTTGTATGCTTGCTTTCACTAGAATTTTTTTTAGAATTATTACCTCACATAATAAATGTGTTTCAAGAAAAGATTAGGTTTTTTTATCAAACAGAGCAAATTGTCTTAGCAAAGTGGTATCTCCAAGTATGAGTCCAAGGTGCAACCATGAAGTCTTGGGGATCCATTATAAGAGATCCACTACTACAAACTAGAATGATCCGTGGAATCAAGGTGTAAAGAATATCATTTAAATAGAGGAAGTAGAGAAAGATTATTCATTATAACAAAGGCCAATGTTAAGATAAAGAGGTACATGGTGGAAAGACCTATTCTATGCAAATTGATATATCAGAATGCTAGTATTCTAATAAAGAGAGATAGAATGTATACATGGAGAGAAGGACAACATCTTCAAAGATCGGTCCTATAGTTTTAGAGATAACCTTTCCATGATTGTTATCAGATTAGAGCAGTGGAAGCATGTTTGTATGACAAAACTTCATGGGTTAAGCAATAAAGGTGTGAACATACTAAAGAAGTGCCAATAGATGCATAAGAAATGCATTATTTACAAATTGGATCTAGAGGAATGTAATCAGGTTCTAAGGAAGCGTTTTCCCATACAGGGAAGAAATATTTTATGATGGATTCATCTCCTTGAACATATTAGGATAATGGAAACAAGGTTTATAAAGAGAAAACAATAAGGAACCATGAAGAAGAAAATGCGTATATGCTTGGTATAGAATGCAAAAGAAATAAAATCTAAGGAGGATCTATATCAAGTGGAATAGAGCCATAAGTGACATTCCAGGGATGGAAAGTATCACTGGAATATATGATGGAAAGTAAGAGCAATTCTAACTCATTCCAGTTAACTCTATGAGGCTGGAAAATAAGAATTGTGTAGCATAGCAACATGTTAAAAATGATTATGCAAGTCAGGTTGAAATCATATGGGTCAAGACAAGAGAAAGTAATGGTTCATTAAGAAAATCCAAGCGCTGATATGTTCGGTCAAGGAAAGGATGAATCATTTTGTTTCAGTAAAGAAATTGGCGATAAATGTCCAAGGTTAATTAGAGAGCATGACTGGAAATGTAATTTGGTCATGCAGGAGTTGGATCAAAGGGATCCAAGTTATAATGGAATGCTGAAAATTAATATCAGCATAATATATGGTTACAAGTGTGAAAAGTAGATAAGAAAAGTTGGGATGGAAAAGTACTCAAGATAGAGATCAATCAGGCACATTAATTTCTTTTGTAAGAACACAAGAAGATTCAAGAATCCAGAAAGAATTGAAGACTTCTAGGAACAACAAAGAAAAGTGATACAAAGAGAAAGAGGTTGTTGCAATTATTGTAGCAGCAATTATGTTATGGCTTGTTGGACAGCCATACATAGTACAGGAAATAAACATGCAAATGCATTTAGGATCATGCTAATGATGCATTATTAGTGCATACAAATATGAATTGATGAATGCCAATTTGTTAATATACAAGTATAAAATAATAAGACTAGGATTAGTCTATTGTTGAATATATATTAATATGAAAGTTGCTAATGGTGGTTGTTGTACCAAGAAAGAGAGAATTATTGCATGCTTGCAAGTGTTTCTATTGATTTTGTTTCATATGGAAGGAAGCAATAGAAAGTTGAAGAGTGGATTATAAGTCTTAAAAAAGAGGCATGGGAGCTTCTATTGTTATCAACTATCCAGGTAGCATTAAATTCATTTAATGATATCTATGCAAGTATGAGTTGTATATACTCTTATTACATAATTGATTAAGGGAATTTAGGTAAGAATTTCCTCATCCAGAGTTATTTTATAAAACCATATTATTGTATTATTTGAATGTATTCATGTGAATAAGATACCACTAGGTGTGGTAAAGGTTGGAGGCCTATAATGATTATCAAATCTTCTTAGCTTTTGAATGCATATAATGACATAGTAGCATGTCATGTTAATTTGGTTATGAGGTAATAACCAAAGCAATAAAAGGTATGCCACTCTTATGGGAATGGATGCTAGAAAAGCTAGTCACATAAGAGACAATGACATGGTTGGTTTTGGAAAGGCTATGTACTGCACGAGTATCCAATGAAATTTCTACTTCTAAATAATATTTGGATTGCAACCTTTTTGCTAACACTAATGAAAACCACAAAATTATATTATTGGTGTAGTGTTCAGGTCGAAAAGGAAGGCATCTAAATAATTGAGAATACAATAGAATACAATAGGAAGTGTATGGAGAATGTGTCAAGGAACTGGCCATATTTTCAATTTAACGACGGTGAGATACATGACCTAGATATAAAGCATTATGAAAATCAATGGAAAGATGCAATGCATAGATATGCATTGACAGTTGCACTTATGCATGATAGAATTGTATACTTAAATGCATTTACTGAATGTGTTTTGCGAATGCATGCATATATGCTATTGAATGGAAATAATTATACTAACAACTGAAATGTTACAACTATTACTAACTCATGGAGTTGAAAACATTTCAAGAACTATTAGACATTGCAATAGGAAAGTTGCAAGTCAAGTAGTCACATGAGCGTTGACTACATGAAATTTTATGTTCAGAAAATAGAGTAATGAACTTGTTGATATTAATTGTGAACATGCATATGCATAGAATGATAATTCATTATTTTTAATGAATTGTTTGATGGTTGTGATTGAATTGTTAGGTGTAGACAATTCTAAGATCACTTTGTAAGGTTTTGGGTATATATTGCAATGAAAGTATAATGTACATGAAATACTGATAATCTGTTGGCTGAATGCAAGATGGAAGCATGGAAGGAGAAGTGGTATTCAGTATGGTGCTTGTTGAAAGCCATAAGGAAGATTGCATCCTACTATTGAAACAACCAAGAAAATTATGAGATAGAATTTCATATTTTAGGAAAGCGTTGAATTCCTTATGAAATAATTTTGAGTTTCTAAATAAATTTTTATAATGTTCTCTCATAATAATTGTATGTGTGTGATAATGATGAGATAATATTGATTAAAAATGGAATTCTTGGCAAGAACAACTATTGTTGGAGACATTGGAGCCCTATAAATGTAGAACCTTGGTGGAGTTCTAATAATGAGTTGGCGCTCTCCTTGTGTGTAAAAGTCTTGGCAAGATGGATCGTTGAAGGATTGTGTAGCAGTGAAGGGATACATGAGCTTGCAAAGGTAAAGTGCAACAAGGAAGAGGAAACTTAGGAGTGCTTATGGCATGGTAGTTGTCATAATGAGGGTGTGTCAAATGGAATAGTGAGCTAAATTCATTCCTGAAGCAGCTCTATGGAATAGAGAAAATGACTTCTAGCTATAGTATGAATACATGAATTGGGGATTGAAAGTAGAGCAACAGGTGGACAACAAGCTTCCAATAGCAAAGTCTTGGATATTTTTGAAGAATTTTGAATTTTACATGGTTTATAATGCAATGAGGAAAGTGCATAGATAAGGGGAGGGGAATGTAATACCCTAAGACCGAGCCCTAGTTGTAAATGTAAATATGTTTTATAGGATGATGAGCCAGGTTATTATAGGCTAGAAGGCTTATGTGATTATTAGGTCGAAGAGCCTAGATTCTAAATGCCATTGAGCCAATTTGTGTATATGGAAACACTCATATCATTAATAAAATACATCACTTTGTGTAGACCAACCACAATAAAAGAATATGGGGGAATAAACTCCACTAGGAAGGGAAATCGGGGGGGGATAAGAGCCTAGGAAGGGGCTAAGCTAGAGGGATTATTTCCAAAGGAATATTATAATATATTCCTAAAGAAAAAGGTATGGATAATTATTTTATCCTTAGTTCCAAGGATGGGGACAAGTGGACAAAAGTAGCTCTCAACCTGACAAGTGTCCAATTAGGGACATGCATACAAAGAGTTTGGACTTAGTGCATTAGTCATTCATTCATTCCATACTCTCCATCATTCTGACCTCTCCATCTTGCATGCACTCCTTCAGCTATACCTCGTACCCTTCATGTTATGAGAAGTGCACTTGTACCCTACCTGAAGGCCATTGTTGCCATCACTTGCACCTTACCCAAAGTTTGTTGCTACCATCACCTGTTCATGTACTTGGTTGACTTAAGAGTTGGACCGAAGAAGCAGATTCTCAGGCCCATGGGAAACTAAAGAGGCTGGTTGTCAAACCCGTGAGCAACTCTCTCTATGTGAGAGAATTGATGGGAATTTATTTCCTGAGGGTGCCCAACTGCAGCTACAATGATCTGAGACTTCCTATCCAAGTTGTTGTTGAAGCCCCGGAAGGGAAGTGGGGTATTCGAAGGACTATTGAGCAGAGAAAGGGAACACTTCCTGGGTTGGGAAAAGCATGTGGGGAATGAGAGATTGTGGGTTGTTAGTTCGAGTTGGCACCTGACAAATTTGTTCGTGTTATCTTAGATACATCAACCTGGTAAGGAATCCCTTTACTGGGGTGGATTTTAGTCCTAGCTTAGGGGTGACCCACTGCTAATATTTTTGAGCAGCGTGGTCTAAGGCTGGGAGGATCGTGGAAGGTCTACACGCAGTTAGTGGTATTTTATCAAATATAAGTATGAAGTGTGTGTTAAATTACTTGTTTCATTATTCTTTAAGTGTTTAATTTCATGGGTTTTGCTTGTGTGAGTTACTTGTGTATTTTTATTGTTATTCCGCATGAATCTGGACATTTGCTCAAAGTGTTTGTGTATGTTTAAAAAATTGTATATAGTCCGAAAGTTTTCCATAGCATATCCTAGTAGGTGGTCGAGTGTGTTACAATATGGTATCATTGTTGCTGGAAAGAGAAGTTTGAGTGATGCGACTCAGCCTGGGTGGCTTGGTGATGTCACAATATGGTATCAGAGCATGAAAGTTTTAAGTGGCATGACCTAGCTTGGGTGGTTGGGTATGTTACAATATGTACATTACACTTACATTTGATACCACGACTCACTAACCTATATGTACAATTACAAAGGGTATGGATTAGGGACATTACAAGTCATCTCGATGCACAACATTTTAATTGAATATAGGCAAGAGGCCAAGAAGAGAAAGCATTAGATCACAACTTCCCCTTTTAATGTTGAACTCGAGCCATCAAAAAATAGAACCTCCCCAAAACACCATATTACCAATACCAACACAATATGAAAGAAATATCCATTGAAATAAGTTGTTTAATTGAAGGAGCACCAAGGAGCAAAATCTATTGATGAGACTCCAATTACCATTGAAAGTACATCCAATAGAATTTAAAATCATAGTGGGGAATGAGAAGATCCATGTGAAACACTAATGATCATGCATATAATATGTCCAATAAGGAAAAATAACATAGTGCTTAACTTAGAGAAAGTTGGGGCATGAACGAATCAATGGATGGGACATTTTGGTCACACATTGTGACTTGAGTGCATCCTTGCGATGAGTTGGAAAGTTGGGTTGACTCTTAACCAAGTGGTATGATGCCCACAAGAAAGAATGGATGGGACCACTTGTCAAACGAAGGGTAGGCTCGACTAGACCAAAGGACATTCCCATGTAGAAGATGAAGAATCAACTTGGTGGATACCAAGGGACTTGACCTTTCATGTGACCCATGGATGCATATATATATGAGGGGAGGAGGATATCCAAATAGAACCAAAATTTAGTTGGAGAAGACACAACTCACACTGAGGTAACAAAGTGCGATGAAGATGAAGGAAAAGTGTGGAGTCTTGGATTAGTGTCACGTTGGGTGTCTTGGGGGTAGAGTGCATGACGGAGAGGCGAAAAGGCCAGGTAGGGAAGTGTGTGTGATGGGGAGGAGACGGTGATAGTCAGACTCTGGTTGCGACAAGGAGGTGGGCATGTAGGTTAGTAGGCAAGTGTGACTCGACCGAATTCTTTTATCTCTTGTGTATTAAGTCGAAGGTTCTTCTCCTTGTAAGCATTGTAACAACATTTGTATAATAAGACTTATACGGGTGTTAGGAACGTTAGTGCTACATAACCATATTTGTGTCTCTTTTGTATGAATGGTTGCATGTTCTTAGTTTCATAATTGGATAACTGTAAGAATTGTGTAATTGATTAAGTAAAGAATGCAAGTGTAGTTAGCACGATTATCTCAAGGTAGAGTATGTGTGCATCTTGAGTGAGGCATGGTCTGGATGAAGTAATTTTAGTTTGGTCAAACCGCTGAAACAAAATGTCACGGTGCCACATGACCTCAGGTACCGGGTGACTTGCTTGCACCAAGTTGAGTTGGATCTCGAGAAGATAGTGGGGGCGTAACAGTTGGTATCAAAATGCAAAACTCAGGTGTCCAAGTTTGAGTTCGTCTTTAAGAATAGTTTGGAAATATATTCACCATTATCACCATCATGATAGATGGTATCAGAGAAACTTTGAAGATAGTTTCTTCATAGAGTTGAGTTTGAAAAAATTTGGGGTTTTTGTCCTAGCTTGGTGGCACAGTTGGTGCTCCATTTAACAGGCAACAGAATTGGAACGTGACAAAATTTCGTGCAAAGAGTTTACCAAGTGACTGAATGACCACAAATTGTGTACGAAGATTTGGGACTAGCACAGATATGAAGCTTTGGAAAAGAAGGAATTTGAGGCATGTTTCAAATAGAGTGGTCAATTTGGTGGTAGGGTGGAACACATAGCGTGCATGTGTGGAATGTTGGGAATGATAAAATATCTTGGGTGAGACCGACTTGGACATACAATGGTTCCAATGCCACGAGCCAAACGCAGGACTTGGCCATAGTTTGTCAAGTGAATCACCCAAAAATATATGTGGGACGGGTCAACCTTGAGTGTGTTCGTGCAAAGAAGAATTGCATGAATGCACCATAAGGTAGCTTGACCCGAGAAAATAGTATGTCAGGTGTAAGATCTTTTCAAGCCATGATCAAAGCCACGAAAAAAAGTCTATAGAATATGAGGGAGATTAGTTCACAGTGGAAATCGTGGGACAACGAGATGAGGGTATTTTTATATGGAATCGAGTCTAGGAAGATGACAAGGTTGGGGTTTCTTAGGAAGAAGGATTCCCAAGGAAAAGGATATGTTGAAAAAATGAAGAATATGCTCAACCGCAAAGGTAACCATGTTAGGTGTTTTCTTTGCGACGAAAACCTCTTTGTAGAAGATTTTCCAATTAAGGCAGAATTGGAATAGAAAGAAGATCAAATGCAACATGTAGAGAATAATCTTGCCACCATGGTGGAAGAATTCCAAATTCCCACACCTTCAAAAGATATGTTGGAAGTGGTGGATGATTTGGCAGCATGTCTAGATGAGTTCAAAGATAGAGGTCATAGACAACGTTTGCAAGGTGAAGGAGAAAGACATTGATTTATGGATGCAACAGTGAGTGGGGTGAAGGTCACTGCTTTGGTGGACACCGAAACGACCCACAATTTTGTGAGTGAGTGGACCGCAAAGTCACTCCATCATAAGACAGAGAAACATGACCATGTACAAGGTGTTCAACTCAGTAGTGTAACTAACAATTGGGGTGGTTCGCTCTAAACGTTTGATAGTTGGAAGTTGGTTTGGAAATTGAGATTTGACGGTGGCTCCATTGATGATCATGTGTTGGTCTTGGGGAAATATTTTATTAGGTTTTCCAAGGTAGTTCCAGTTCCGCATGAGATTTTCTTGGTGTTCTTGGATGAAGCCAAAATTCCAAGTGTTCCCATGAGTCTAACAAAGAGGAAGCTTGGATGAATACCCAGGATGTTTTCGATTAAGTTGATTGAGGGAGTTAGTAGACGTGTGGACAGACCTTGTGATGTGGTGCAACAACAAGGGTGGCCATAGAAACCTTGGAAGGATTGATTCATAAAAAACAAAGGTTGACAACAATGGAGACATCGATGAATTATGTATTGGAGAATATAGACCGGATGTGGAGATTGCAGTGCCAAAAGCAAGAGTGCAAGGATGAGTTGAGGTCACCCGTCACAACACTTGTCGATGACATCACATAGGAGATGAAACCTCAGTCACCATGCTACCAGTAGAGTTGCAAAGAGGTTGAGGTAGATCGGTTGGATGACTCACTTTTGGTAAAAAATATAAGCATTGAGATAGAGTAGTACATGGAGGCACTCACTCATCCACACTTGGAGTAATATGTGGAAGAAGTGGGAATGGAGGATTGTGGTCCCACATCCATTGTGAAATTGTTTAGGAAATCCATGGGGATGTATGACTGTCAACTAAGTTCGGAACGATTTGAGGAGTCGGGATGCACGTTGAAGGAATTCAAGTTGGTGTTGAGATACTTGTGCACAGAGTACAAATTTGACACCATGCACGCCAATAGCCTTGGTGGTGGCTATTTGGTACACTCCCTTTATTGAGTATACCAAGAGTGGCATGCTATCAGGAAGCAAGAAACGTGTCCTTGGGTGCCTCATGAAGAGGTGTCATCACAGATTTGGAGATATACATTTCCATGGAGAGGGTAATGTAGTGTGTGGTGCCTTGGAATAGGGTGTTGTAGAAGATTTGTATGAGTGTGACTTAGTGAGTTGGAGCAGGAGGCGATATCAATTTATCACAGTGAAGACAGTAGTTGGTGTGTTGGGTTGCAGAGAGAAGTTGGCAGCTTGACATAAGATTGGCACACTAGGTTGGTGAGGAGACTTGGTAGCCAAGGAAAAGGTGTAGTACTAGCCTTAGTCTTCGAGGTTAGATGGATTGATGCATGTGCATATAAGTGACTATGTTTGGGCATGAAGGATTACATTTTCATGATTTGGGCGCGATGATTGGACTAGCTACCCAATTAGTCCAAGGCATGAGGGACATCAATGTGCACAAGCATGTTTGATATGGTTGTAGTATGAATGCAACAAGGAATCACACAGGGGTTCAACACTTAGGAAATTTTTTTAAGAAGGAAACAATAATTAGTTGTAGTAGGAAGCAACAACAACAAGGAAACAACATCGCGATGAGATAGTGTAGTAAAGCTAGGTGAAGAGACAATAGGGACTTGGGAAACATATCATGAAGAGTTGGGTATAGTACAATTGGGTTGGTTTTTGGATATTTGTGGTTTCCACTTCATAGGGAAACTTGGGGTTTCCACTTCAGAAGGAAATTTGGGGTTTCCAGTTGGCATGAAACTTAGGGATTCCACGATACTTGGTTTCAATGGAGGCACAAGTTTGAGCAAAGTTGGAGATGACATATTTTGAGTATGTTACTGATGATGGAAATGACTTTAGGTGGGGGAGGATGTAAGACCCCCAGCTAAGGAAGTGCTCACCCAACCAATAGAAAGCCTTGGAAAGAGGGTAAGTTGTGAAATTTAGGATTTTAAGATGGAATGATTGGCTATAGGCATGCCCAAATGGAATGAATATGTGATGGCATGGCTATATAGGGAGCGGGTAGGAGTACCTTGGTACACGATATAGATGTGTGAACTAAGGATACTTGCATCCCACACTTGCATAACCCATTAGCTCAGTGAGACGAGGGTGTGTGAAGCAAGGAAACACAACACATTGGCTGGGCGAGTTTGCTTAAGGAAAATGCAATCCCAGATCACACAAGTCATGGAAAAGCTGACTTGAATTAGATAAAGTTGGGGCGCATACAACTCAATGAATGAGACAAGTTGGTGATATGTTGTGACTTGGGCGCATCCTTGCAACAAGTTGTCAAGTCATCTTGACTCTTCACCAAGCAGTGTGACACCCACGAGATGGAGCGGATACGACCACTTGGAAAAGGAAGGGTTGGCTCGACTAGACCAAAGGACATGCCCATGTGGAAGATCAATAGTTGACTTGGTGGATACCAAGGGATGCGACCTTTCATGTGAATCATGGATGCATATATAGATGAGGGGAGGCAAATAGCCAAACAAAACTGAACTTGAGTTGCAGAATGTCACATCTCTAAAGGATGCATGCCCAAATCTTACAATCTTTCACATGCTAAGGGTGTGCAACACCACAACATTTCTCACTTGGATTCTTGGAAACACCAAGGATACTTCGTCGAAACAACACCTCTTAACCTAGGGCATACTCATACTCTGTTCTAGTCTACAGGTGAGTCACACTCCTACTCAAGTGTAACTCACTTGTATACTTAGACAATTTGTTAATAACTTAACACTTAGTAATTTAAGCATACATCCATGAACATGTGAAACAAAGAGAACACTTTTGAAACAAC
>ML829324.1:96068-108568 GCA_009831015.1 Picea engelmannii | reverse complement strand
TGCTAGTCGTTTTGCCATCCAAGAAAGGAGGAGAGAGCACGAGGCCTTGCCATAGCAACACCGGAGTGAGCCTCTCTCCCTTAGGGTTTTGATTCTGAGGCCTTGCCATAGCAACACCTCATAACTCTTCCCTCTAGTTCTTGGCCATTGACTCCTTCAACCTTTGCGTCCTTCACTTTTGACTCCTATAAACCCTATGGCACTGATCTAAAGTCCTCCAACGTTGAAGTGAAACTTGATTACAACACTCTCAAACCCTTTGAATTGAAACCCTAACTACTAATCCTAGTCTAAGAGCTAACCCTATTAACCCTAAGTGCTGCCGTCATCCTTTGCTATTATATCATTAATGCAGCTAGATGTTTTCTTTATGAGCAATTGAATAATGGTTAAGGCATTTATTGAATGAAGTATTGATTGGTTACATTGAATGCCATATTCATTGGTGAAGTGTTATAATTTTCATTGCTATTGATAAACATTGACTTCGTCAACATTTATTGCCAATTGCTTATATGTTATTCAAATAGTCGTCTATTATATGAAGTACTAACCCCATTGAGATATAGTTTGTATATATCAGTTTATTGTTGTTTTGTCTCAGGCAGGTGTATCTCTTTGGGGTTTTACATTATTATTGGCTGTTTAGCCGGACTATCTATTCGGTGGTGACTTGTGAGGGGGGGGGGAATTATCCTTGTCTTATAATATTTTGCCTTCTCAGAACCCCAGGTCACTGGGGACATCTCCCCTGGACCTTACCACCCTAAACAAAAAGAACCATCCCATTGTGGTGACATTGGGTGGGATTGGTTCCTGTTACGCCAGTTTGACTCTTCAACCTTTAGCCTTTTATCCTTGCTACAAACTGTGTGATAACAGGTTGCTATAAGTATAACACTTATTAACAAATTAATCTACAACATGCCTTCTAGCTATTAACTGTACTAAATTAACAAGCTGTCTATTAACACTAAAAAGAACTACTGAGAAATGACTATGCCATTTAAGCGGGCTAATTTCATGCGGTTTTGTGGTTTAAAAAAAAAAATCGTCAATTCGAAATTTTAATGCTATCTTGTTGTTTTAATAATAAATGTCATATCAGGCTAATCAATGCACACTTGATGTTAATATTAACTATATCCTACCACATTAATTATCATTGCTAATTAAGAAAAGGAGGAACGTTGTCCAGAAATAATAAAGCCAATTAAAAACGCTGTCAGGTAAAGTAAAACACATGGGTAACAAATAGCAGTTTTTAAAGGCAGAATCAGAATCTTCATAAAGGCGAAATCACAGTCTCATAATGGTAAAAATTCGCCATGTAGCAAAGGTAACAGGTAGTTTTTTTTTAAAGGCAAAACGCAGTCTTCAGAGGGCAAATTCCCAGTGTCATAATGGTAAAAATTCGCCATGTAGCAAAGGTAACAGATGGCAGTTATTTTTTTGGCAAAAAAAACACAGGCAAACAAGGGTAACGAATTGCAATTTACAGGTGGAATCGCTGCTCTTGTTACATCAGAAAAATCACGCTGTCCTTCAACTTCATGTATGGAAATCACAATGCATCTCTGTGTAAATAAGAATGCTACCGGGAGGATACAAAACCGCTGACCCACCTTTAATACGCCGTCATAGCCATAAAACGCAGTCAGAGGTAGGTAACGACAAATCAGAGTTGATGTTTGTTTTGTGGAAAAATACAGACAACATATTGGTTCTATGAAACACCTACTCCATACTTTCTGACAGGTGAAATTAAGTAAATTTTAATCATAGCGACCAAGCCAAAATGAACTAAACGCACTCACACCCAAAATCGCTGTAAATTTTTTATAAAAATACAGTGATACCAGAAACGTGGCTGTGACACGTGCTTTTTGAGTATATGGCTATCAATTTTATATAATATTACTGTGTTATCATAGTGGAAGCACTGCGCATCCTATACACTCTATAAAACTCGCGGTCATAACAATTCCACCGTGGAAGCCAAGGAAACTGCTGGAATACATTTGAAAGGAACACAATTAAAAAGGGAAAGAAACGCATGCGCATCCCTCTAATTGGAAACGCAGTACTGTCAATTAAATTTAAAACGCAGGTGAGAGTTAACCTTCATTAAAAACACAGATAAAACATCAGACGCAGTCGCTCATCTTACATCCAACGCCCCAAAAACCCAACACAGGTTAATTCCACAGGGTAAGCATAAAATTGCTACCAACAGACATCAAACTCGCAGAGAACAACTTGATAACGCTGTTGGGTGAAATGGCCAACTAAATCTTGTGCGGAAAGCTTAAAAGAAAAACACTGATGTATAAAAATAACTGACAATGAAGGTAAATCGCAGTCACTACGCAGATTGTAGATGACAAGTAAATCACAGTCCCCAATGTAAATTGCAGTCAAGTAAAGGGAATCGCAGTAAGAAAAAAGAAGAATGAGATCGCAGTCAAATGATAATGTAAATCACTGGCATGCCCAAAAACGCCCAGTAATAAAATCGCGGTCAACAATAAAATTTAAGGGGGATTCGCTGAGTGAATTTCTGGGTAGGATGCCAAGAATATCCAGAACCAAAAACGCAGAGATAAGTGGTTTAATGCAGAGAAATCCATCACAAGAAAGCGCAAGACCATCAATCAACCAAGAACAATCAGAAGGGGTAGACGACTAGCAGGAACATCCTTCGCTCATCATCCACGCACAGAAAAGCAGGGCGTTTGGATCCATAGGTCTATTAACACCAAAGTGACGACCGTAGATCCGGCTTCTGTCTGACTGCTCAGGCGTGGACTGATGAACTAGGGACGAAGGCAAAAATATAAACCGTAGATCATCACAAATCAATAAAACCATACGACGGTTAAGACATGCAGGGATCGAAAGCCAAGGGAATCAATCAATAATGAGCTTAAGGCTATGGGGGAGTTTCAGTTATCAATTAAAATGCTAGGTCAATCATTTTCTTTACCCAATTAAATATACAGAACTAAAGGCGTAAAGTATACTAATAATCTACTATGTATAAATAAAGGAAGTGTACTGTAGCCCAAGTTGCTCGCTCTGAGTAGTTGTCCCGCACGCTCCGTGCAACTCCCGCTTGCCAACCGATGAGACTTCACCGGTACCTCTCAGCCAACGCTAGGGGTACTCTTCTTCCCCCTTAGCCCCGCGAGCCGCAAAGGGGCCACGCACAATATCCAGAGAATCAACTAGCTCCCAGCTCGCCTCACAAGGCCGAGCTACCACTCCTCACCGAGCTAGGTATCCCAACTCCCACAAGCTAAGTCAGTCAAGTCTAAAATTCTGCAGCGTAACGTTACGCATCACACAAGATGTCCATCCTCCTCCTCCTCTCTCCTTTATATAGATTTTCTAAGTCCTTTACCTTCCCAAAATCCCATTTAATTTATTGTTCAATAATTTAATTCATAATAAACCTCCCCGTACATGTGTCACCCATCCCCTTCATTGCACCATAAATTAATTTCATTAATTAATTAATTACTCCTATTTCCCTCACCCACCTAAAAACATTCCTAGAATCGCTCGTAGGTGTCCCCAAATTCCCTTACACAAATTAATGACTTACCTCCTTACTAATTTATTAGTTAAGTTTGATTTTAGAAAGTTCTTAAATGCTAGATACCTTATTAAGTTAGTCTTTTTGCTTTTTCCTTGTTTCCCCTTTCTTTTTATGTTTCCCACTTTTTCCTAGTTTCCTAAATCTTTTAAATTTCCCTCTTTCCCTTTTTATTTAAAACTCAAAATGGCATGTGCAGAAACTTACCCCTTTTCCTTTTTAATTAATAAATTTTTAATTAGTATAATATAACAAAACAATTATTCCCCCCTTTTTTAAATTTTATCTCAAAAGATTTTTATAAATCAATTTAATTGCTTACCCCTTTCTTGTCACATGATGAATGATGGTTATCATTATTATTTAATTATTATTATTATTATTATTTTTTTGTTGTTGTATATATATATATATATATATATATATATATATCACAAGTATCACTTAGACCTAGACGTTATTTTCCTGGGCTGGGCGACATTTTATTAGGGAAAATGCTTTAAATTTTTCTCATCACATTATTTGTTCTAAGGCCATCTAGGTTCATTCATTTATTAATTAGCAACGCGATGTGCCCTTCAGGACGCACTAGGTGCTTCCAAAGGTGCCACTCGCCCCATTTTGTTTCCCTTGCGCGACATGCCCTTCAGGATGCACTACGTGCTCCAAGGGTGCCACTCGCCTCTTTCTGTTTTTTCTTGCGCGATGTGCCCTTCAGGATGCACTACGTGCTCGAAGGGTGCCACTCGCCTCTTGACTGACTTGGTAGACATCAAAAACCCCTGGAGTCAATACTCCGCCAGGTGATCTTGTGGGAGACTAAGTGCCTCTAAGGAATAAGGCCCCTGCCTTATTGCGCGCCCCTTAGAATCATCGTGAGCGACTGTCCCAGTCGACCCTCACGACATCGTGGGTCTTCTCGAACTAGGTATTCGTTAACCTACAGTTCGAGCCACGACGGGAGTGCTAGTAGGCTGTGGCAGGGTTGCTGTCCACACCTCTCCCTCAACGTCTCTGGTAGTCGTGCGTGATCCCTCTACTCCATATGTGAGTCTGGTCAACAAGCTATTGTCAGCCTGCATCATCAATGAATCATGTTAGAAATATATCCATAATCATATCATCTAATCAGATGCACAAATGTCATATATACAACAATCAAACCCCAATAGTCCATTCCCTGACTCGATCCGAAGTCCAAGGGGTTCCATCGATGCCTCTGCATCCTCGAGGTCCAAAATCCTGTACACTCAGGAAAACCGAATCAATAGCACCTGTCTATGTCAATGCAGCAAAATAACATGTCATCAATTCATAACGCCTCATAATCATAATCAAATGCCCAAAAGTATAATAATCCGGATCACTTGCCCAAAAGTATGCCACATGTACATAAATGATAAAACCCTCCAAGAGAGAAGGTCGTCCTAGAAAATATAAAGTCAACTAGTGCTTAGAGACTCAACGTCCTTCTCAAAGGCATGGTATAAGCCTCAAAACATGGTGAAGTAGTCCTCCAAGGAAGAATGTCCTTCAAGCAATCCAACATCTAGCCTCAATTGGTGGGGTGTCCACACAGGGGAAGTGAAAAAGGCCCAAATAAGTGGACGAATCCTCTAAAAGTGCTCATAAGTCCAATTGAGAGGTCTCCAAGGTAAGAATACATCCTCATAACATGCACGCGACCTCCACAATCTCCAAGTCAAAATAAAGCCACATGTGCTCAAACGACTAGTAGGTGCATCCACATATAGGGGTCAACTCTCATATCAAGTGAAAATAAACTCAAAAAATGATGAAAGGGAAGGGGCTTCAAGAATCATCAATGTGGCATGTCAAGAGGATGCCCATGCATGCAAAAGTAGCCCCAAAGTGTCTCAGGATATGTGTACTTCCTCGAGAACTGTGAAATTGCCTTGGGAAATGTGAAATTGCATGAGCAACTATAGAATCATCTCCAAGAGTCCCAGGCCAAAGTGTACCATATACATAAGATGGGGGTCCATGCTTAGCCATAAGATAAGTGTGCTTCTATAGGTGTGACAACCTTTACAACATGAGCAACACTTTTACATAGAAAGGAGTGAGAGAGACTAGAAGTTCCCCTAGATCATATGTCCTAGAAGATCCATCTCAAGACCCTCGCATACCTACCCAGATCATAAATGACAAACATGGTGCCAACTTAATGCCACCAAGGGGTAGTCAGACGAGGTGATAAGATCAAGGACTATCTTGAAGATGGGTACTAGAAGGACGAGCCGTGAATGCCCACGAAGGGTCTAGAGATACCACCTAGGTCAAACACTTTACATAGATCATTGAAGCATGGCCCAATACAATACATGAATACAACAATGGTCATACTTTTGGCTCATATGTTGACTTGTGGTTAGAATCACAGGTGAAAGAATATCCTCTAGTTACCCCTACATGTCAGGGGGTAACACCTCTCAAATGCATGGTATAAGCCTCAAATCATGGTGCAATAGTCCTCCAAGGAAGAATACTCCTAAAGCAAGACAATGTCTAGCCTCAAATGGTGGGATGTCCACACATGTGAAGTGAAATAAACCCAAAGAAGTGGGCGGCTCCTGTAGAAGTGGTCATAAGTCCTGAAGTGAAGTCTCCAAGGTAAGATCACGTCCATATATCAAGTAAGGAGCCTCCATAAAGGATGGAAAGTGACCCTCCAATGGCTAGTAGACATGTCCACATGTAGGGGTCTACCCTACTGTCATATCAAGTGAAACATAGCTCAAAAAGTGATGAAATAGAGGAGCATTCTAGGATCTTCAACATGGTATGTCAAGAGGATGCCCATGCATGTAGAAATAGCCCAAAAGTGCCTTGGATGATGTGACTAGTGCCTTGGGATACGTGTATTGCCTCAAGATCCATGAAATTGCCCTGGAAAATGTGAAATTGCATGAGTATCATCTCCAAGAGTCCAGGGCCAAAGTGTGCCAAATACATAAGAGGAGGGTCCATGCTTAGGCATAAGATAAGTGCTTCCATAGGTGTGACATCCTTTACAATATGAACACCACTTTTACATAGAAAGTAGTGAGAGATTAGAGGTTCCCCTAGATCATGTATCCTAAGATCCATCTCAAGACCCTCACATACCTACCCAGGCCATAAATGACTAGCATGGTGCCAGCTTAATGCCACCAAGGGGTAGTTGGACAAGGCCATAAGAGCAAGGACTATCTTGAAAATGGGAACTAAGAGGATGGGCCATGACTGACCACAAAGGTTTTGGAGATACCACCTAGGTCAAACACTTTTACATAGATCATTTGAGCATGGCCCAATACAATACATGAATATAAAATGGTCACACGTTTGGCTCATCTGATGACCGTGATACGAATCACAAGTGAAAAAATATCCTCTAGTTACCCCTACATGTCAGGGGGTAATAGGACCTTTCCATGGGCCTCACAATGCCTTAAAATAAAAATAAAAATTGCCTTATGTTTTTTGTTTTCCATGGGAGCGCTTGGGGGTGTAAAAGAGAATTCAAGGAGTGATCTGGGAGCAATGCGGGAGTGAGGTAGGAAGTAGTACGAGAGTTTCTGGGAGTGATGATGAAACGAGTTCTCTAATGAAGTTCCCAAAAATTCCAGGGAGTAATTTTTAAAGGCCAGGAGCTATCTCCTAGGGCCACTCCCAAAACCAAGTTTTTTTGAGAGTGGGCTCTAGGGACAGCTCCGAAAATGAACTCAATCGATCTCCTGGGTGGATTATTCCCATATCATTGGCTTTAACATTATGGGGGATCCATTAGCACAATTCAATTTGGTTGCTCTTTGGCCATGTAGTCACGAGTGGGGGGTATCTATTCCGCCAAAGTTGCGGACTTGCACCTGACCCAAATCACTGTTGCGTGCACTAGCCCCCTTCCACAAGCACGAGCACATGCACTAGCATGTTATTGGCAGGACTTGGACCTTGGTGGAGGATATATTAGCTACCCACTTTGGTTGACCTGGCAAGGCACACTTGAGAAAGCCCATTATATTAAATGCCGAGGCCCTAAAGTATAGAGTTCCCGAAGTTGTTTTATGCCCTTTCCATTCTTACAAGGCTGGTGGCATTGAGCCAATTTTTAGGCACTGTTATGTAAAAGTTACTACCAGTAATAGTATGCTTTGGAAAAGTAGACAAAAACAAAGTATTCTGCAGGAACTGGCCATTAATCTATTTTCTAATGACGGAGATCTGGGAAATCTAGTGTCTCCAAGGGATCCAAAATGCATGTATCTTATTTGCAGTTCCCTTGTTTAAAAAATTTATGATGATCGTTTCGTCTATATTGTCTTTTCTATATGGAAAAGGATATTTATTCAATCAATCTCAACTGGCTACCATTTTCAGCCCTGCCTGTCAAACATGTTTCTGTTACTTCTATACATTTCAAGGGTATTTTCAGGAAGTGCACCTGCAGTATTTGAAGGCGTGCCATTCCTGGAGTACTTATTGATCTCACCACTAGACCACAGCTCATTTTTGATTAATTTTTTTGCTTACTGACAATCCTCCAGTTGGGTTTACATTCTCCCCCCACTTCATATAATGGTTTTGAATCAATATCTTCCCTTCTGGATTTGAAGTTTCAGTTAATGCAATTGCTTAACTTTAAAAAGCTAATTATATTACTAAGAATGAAACATTTCATCCTGATTGAAACCACTACACCCAGTCTTGGTTAGTACATGCACACCATACAGGCCAACACGGTGTCAATTTCTAGCATTTATAATTTTATCTGAGGGGCTGTTCTTGGGCAGGCACAAGCATACCATTTTCTGTGTCTTACTCACTCCATAAAAGTCTAGAGCAGTCAAAACGCAACAAAGAGCCACTCCATTGCTGCTTTAGAGTATCGTGACAAGTTAAAACCCCATGGCTTACCAGACACTGTCATGACTGCATACCCACAATCCTATGCCAGATCATGGAAAAATTTCCTCCATCTCCATCTTCTTGATCTACTTCTTGAGAGCTATATCATGCACTGGATTAAAATAATTGCCTTCTATTTTCGTCTTCTGCTTTTAATTTTAATATGATTGGTCTCTCATAATGTTATTCAACTTCTGGATCGATTCAGTGGCTTCAAGGCGTGGGAGTGAAGAAGTTATTTTTGAAGGTCGCGTTGCAGTAAATGGAGCAATATGCAAGACTCCTCAGGTCACTAATCTTTACCATCAAAAAACTCTTTCTACTCATTTAATTTCTTGATAAAGAGAGAAAACATATTAATGTGATAAGTGAAGCTTCCTTGGTCAGTCAACCTTTTCCTCCACCCATGGACAGTCTGGTGCACGTATAGTGGCCTATTTTGTATATTTTATGACTTCATAACGACTTTCCTCATTTTCATTAATTTCTTAGTGCAAAATGCTAACCATGTCATAAAGTCTACTTTCTCCTCTATGGAAAGAAGTTATATCTTATCAGGTTTTGTTGACTAGATTTATTTCAAGCATGCATTTCCATTGAATTATCTGTTTTTGGTATTAAGTTATTAATTTTCCATTATCATGGTCAGACATATACTGGTAATTGAAACAGACAGGCAAAGTTCGGCATGTCAAAATTGTCAGCCAACCCTCTTTTTTGTTGGTTGGCTTAGAATACTTATAATGGATACAACTAAAATTAAATGAAACAAACTATGTTATTAAACCAATAGTATAATAATATTCAAGTACTAGACAATTTTTTTGAGAGGTTATGTGAATCCTCTCTGCTAGTTTTCTCTCTTCTCTTGTTCTTGCTTGGCTTTCCTTCCCCATGTCCTGTCCCGGGGGAGAGCTCTGGCTCCCTTCTTCTTGCCATCCTTTCTGTCCTACTCACTCCAATTCTGCTGTGCCTGTTAATGATCCTGAAGCTATTGTTGCTTTCAAAAGTCTAGCAACCTCAGCAGCAAAACGAGTTAAATCTGCTTGCCTGAAAGAACCCCAACAATTTGTAAAAACAAATGAAGGAGCCCCAAGTCTCAAGGTGCCCTCAGGTGAACCACTAGACAAGGTGGTACTATTCTTAGTCTATTCTCTGAGTTATTTCATTTGGAAATTTACAGGTTCTTGGCCCTCCATAAAAAACTTTGATAGGTGGGCCCAAAAGTCATGGAAGTTGCATCTATAGGGCTTTGTTAAGCTGTTTTATTGTGGCAAAGGCTTCTACACATATCTTTTGAGTTGAAGGAGATATGCACAAAATCTTCTGTGGGGGGGCATTGTTCATGGGAATCAGCGGATTGTTCTTGAATCACTGGTCCCCTGATTTTGATTTGGAAGACACATACGATTGACAATTCCAGTTGGGCAAGTCTCCCTTTCTCCTATTAAATTTTTTGGGATAAAGCCACAGTGGAGTCAATTGGAAATATACTACTTATTGGGAAATTTATTGATTACTCGGGATCAAAAGCTGGAATATATTCATGTGTAAGAGTATGTGTGGAGGTAGACCTTGAAAAGGGCCTCCTAGAGGTAATAGAGCTACAACTAGGAGATTGGGTCTCTTGGGATTTACTTAAATCTCTTTTGCAGTCCTTTTCCTGATGATTCGTACAAAAACAAGAAGCTGATTATTTTGAAATGACTCTCAATGCCGAAGTGTTTTTCAGAATTCACAGATTTAATTAAAAAGAATACATTCAAGAGAAGGCTGTGCATTTGATAAAGAACTTCAATAGATGATTAATAAATTATGGACATGAAACATTCACCATGCAAGAACAAAAGATTGAGCCTCCAACAACCTGTGATTCTATTGAGCCAATAATGTTACAATAGAATCATCAAGAAAGAAAGAAACCACTTATAATGTCCATGAATGATGAAAGTAGGTCAATGGGACTCAAAATTACATCCAATGGACTAGAAAAGAACTAGGGTAGAAAAACCCTAGGGATTGAAAAAGTAGCTACTAGATGCTAAAATAATGTGAACAAAGTAAACATTATAAACATAGCGAGAAGGGGTAAACCCAAAAATGGGTAAGATTAAACTGCAAGACCTAAGTACCTGTACAAATTGTCTTCAAGGTAAGTTGAAGACCAAAGTTGGAAACCAAGACTAGAGATTGACGCTGTCACATATGTGTATCAATGCTTGAAATGGAAGTAGAGGGATTGATTGCATCATCATCCAACACTTTGACAGGATCGATACAAGAATTGATAATAACCATAGGAGAATGCTTAGGGTTGAGAGCTAGGATGGACAATCTTGAGAGGAGGCAGGGTGCCTTGCCTAGAAACTCTCCTTACATCCAATGCTGACAAACCTCCATAAGTAGAAAGGAAGCTGGTAATGCCTGCTTGTCTCCTTGTCCTAGGATGTAGGGAAAGGGAACTGAATGGTCCTCGATGTTGTATAGAAGTAGATCGACAACGTTTGGAATTAAGGTGAGGATATTGGGGTGATCTGGTAGTGGTATGCTTGGAATGACACTAACTCATTGACTTGTCTTTGTCTATGTGTGCAATGACTACATCTAAAGGGTGCTTAGTACCCCAACGTCCTGGATGGGCTAAAAGGAGGAGGTGATTAGCCTAGTAGCCCTAGGGTTAGCCCCAAGGTCTCTTGAAAATCTCTATGTTTGAAGGTAGTAGTGTCTCGTAGGAAGAGGGATAAGCATCTCTAATTTGGATAGTGGAAGAAGGTAGAAAGGGAACCTCTAGAGTCTTTATACAAACATGATATATTCCCTAGATCTCGTAATAGATTGGGTGCCGAAAAATGAAGTGTTCCCCATTCTCCATCTCTTGGAGAGAGTAGAGATGACAAACCCTCTCACTGCGAGGAATGTGGTGGTCTGTCTCAGATTGCAATTGGTGGGAGCAAACCCAGAACTGGCCAAGGGGGATCCTTAGGTTGTGCGACCAATGAAGTTGTAAATAGTTTGGACCAATGATTGTGCCATCAACAATCTATAGGAAATGCTCAACATAGAATGTCATTTTGGGGTGAAGAGGTTGTAAAGGAGAGGTCCAAGTAATCTAGATATGTTGTTGGTAAATATAATCTCTGATCATTTTATTGATCACAACCCTTGGGGGAAGAATGTGAGGAGGGGTGTCTAAGGAGTACTTGAATGGGGGAAGCCTATTAATAGAGATGATGATAGACTAGAGAAGAAAATTGGTCTCAGAATATTGACATTAGGGGCACTTAGCGAGACCTAAAGAAGCAATCCTCTTCGTGTCAATTTTTATGCAATTAATGTCAGATCTGAAAATTACTTCCAAGTGACCCAAACAGTAAACCCTAGGGCTGTTATCACTAAATAATTTTACATTGAAATTATGACAGAAAGTTATAGTAGCAGAAACACAAAGATCAGAGAGAAATCATCCTTGCACATGAGACATAATTTTTTGTTCTGTAAATTTACTAAATTCAGAAATTTGTGAGGGAAAAATCAGCCCTCTTAGCCAACCACAAATTCAGTCAATCTGAGGACAAACTTGTTTTAGATGGTGAAGATGGTGGAATTAGGTGTCCTAGTTGGTTTAAAATATTATTATGACTTACGGGTAAGTCTTAGGATGTGTTTTTCTCAAACCCGTTTTAGATGGTGAAGATGGTGGAATTAGGTGTCCTAGTTGGTCTAAAATATTATTATGACTTATAGGTAAGTCTTAGGATGTGTTGTGAGTGTTTTAAATAAGTTTTATGTGCCCAAAAATGATGAATTATGCCCAAAACCGAAACTGTAAATGATTGTTGTGAAGTGTGTTGCAGATTATGAAATTAAAGCATGTAACACCACATCCAAAGCATGAATTGAAAGATGGAAATGGAGACCATTTACATCACCATTTGATAGCCCATAGCATGTGCAAGATATGTAAGAAAATGTTATGAAAGGGGCAAGAACA
>ML829323.1:111781-122369 GCA_009831015.1 Picea engelmannii | reverse complement strand
TTTTTTTTATCACGTTATTCATACTAAGGCCATCTAGGTTTATTCATTTATTAATTAACAACACGACATGCCCTTCAAGATGCACTAGGTGATCCAAGGGTTCCACTCACCTCCATTTGTTTTTTCTGTGCGACATGCCCTTCAGGACGCACTACGTTATCCAAGGGTGCCACTCATCTCTTTCATTTTTTCTTGTGCGACATGCCCTTCAGGACACACTACATGCTCCAAGGGTGCCACTCACCTCTTTCCATTTTTCTTGCATGTCGTTCCCTTTAGGACACACCATGTTCTCCAATGGTGCCACTCACCTCTTGACTGACTTGGTAGACATCAAAACCCCTGGACTCAATACTCCACCAGGGGATCTTGTGGGAGACTAAGGGCCTATAAGGAATAAGTCCCCTACCTTATTTTGCACCCCTTAGAATCGTCATGAGCGACTATCGCAGTCTTCCCTCATGGCATTGTGGGTACTCTCAAACTAAGTAATCATTAAACCTATAGCACAAGCCATGACGAGAGTGCTATTAGGTTGTGGCAGGGTTGTTGTCCACACCTCTCCCTCAACATATCTAGTAGTCGTGCATGACTCCTCTACTCCACATGTGAGTCTAGTCGACAAGCTATCATTAGCCTACATCATCAACAAATCATGTCATAAATATATCCATAACCATATCATCTAATCAAATGAACTAATATCACATATATAACAATCAAATCCCAATAGTTCACTCCCCGAATTGATCCGAAGTCCAAGGGGTTCCATCGATGCCTCTGCATCCTCGAGGTCCAAAATCCTACACACTTAGTAAAACTAAGTCAATAGAACCTGTCTATGTTAATGCAACAAAAAAACATGTCACCAACCCATAATGCCTCATAATCAAAATCAAATGCTTAATAGTATAATAATCCTGATCACTTGCCAGAAATTGTCCTCAAGGAATAAGTTTGCTCAGTGTGCACAAGAGCGGGATGTTACATACACCCCCTCTTGGTCTAAACTTTCTCCCAAAGTTTCACAGTGTAAATGCCAAAATAATGTGTATCACAGTATCACAGGTCTATCTATCAAACAAAAATTGAAACTGTTGGTGCATATGATATGCATCCTCCCAGCTCGCTGAGTGCAGACTATAGTGGTCCCACTAGACCTTGACATGATCTACTGTTTGACATCGTAGTTTTCAAATGCAATGATCCAGGATGTGGATCGGCTTAGTTGTGAGTGCCCCCTCATATTATACCTAGAAGGAACTCATGTCAATAACATGTGTATGATCATTGATATAATGTCTCAAAAAAGATACGTGAAAAACATCGTGCATACACCTCAAAGAATTAGGCAAGGTTAGTCGATAGGCCATAGGCCCCTTCCTCTCCACAATCTCAAAAGGTCCCATGAACCTAGGAGAGAGATTATCTCCCTTTCCAAACTTGATTGAACTCTTATGCAGTTTAATCTTCAATAAGACTCAATCTCCAACCTCGTAACTATGGTCGACATGGTGCACATCGGCACAACTCTTCTGTCAATCCTATGCTTCTTTAATCCTTTGTCTTATTGTTTTCATTTTCTCTTCCATTTCTTGGATCACTTCTGGTCCCACCAGGACCCTATCCTAAAGCTGATCCCAACTCAAAGGCATTTGACATGGCCTCCCATAAAGAAACTCAAAAGGTGCCATCTTAATAGTGCTTTGGTAATTGTTGTTATAGGTGAATTCCACCAGTGGCAAGAATTCTTCCCAACGCTTTTGTTGGTCTATCACATATATGTGAAACATGTCCTCCAAGGTCTGGTTCATTCGTTCAGTCTACTCATTAGCCTTCAGGTGATACACTGTATTGAAGTTAATTTGGGTTCCCAATGCCTCTTGGAAACTCATCCAAAATCGTCTAGTAAACATTGATCCTCGATCAAATATAATCCTCTTAGGCACACCATGCAACCCCACAATCTCACTGATGAAAACTCTAGATATGTTAGGTGCTTGATACATCATATGCACAGGAATAAAGTGGTCACTCTTCATCAAAGTGTCTACTACCACAAAAATTGAATCATCTCTCCTTTCCATCAGTGGAAATCCAACAATAAAATCCATCGAAATAACATCCCATTTTGATTCTGGAACAGTGTGTGGCTCTAGTAATCCTACTAGGTGTCTATGTTCATCCTTTACCTGATGACATTTTAGACATTTGGCCACATAGTTGACTATGTCTTCCTTCATTCTCTTCCATAAGAATAAGGGTTTAAGGTCCACCCTCATCTTCGTGACTCCTGGGTAAGCCATGTATACTGCTCTATGAGCCTTTCTTAGGATCAATATCCTTAACTCTTTGTTCGGTGGTACGTAAATTCGATTTTTAAACCTCAATAATCCATCATCATCAAACGTAAATCCTTCAAATCTTGGTACCATCATTGTGTTTTGTCTGATAAAACCCTCGATTTCTTTGTACCAGTCATCATCACACTATAAAGTTAGAATATTTTCACGTAGATTCATATGAAGAGGCAACACCGAAAATATGCATGGTCTCTGACTCAATGCATCTTCCACTCGGTTCATTGTTCCTTTAATGTAGGTAATCTCAAATTCGTACTTGCTAATCAATTCTGACCAATGTCATTGTTGCGTGTTCAGGTCGCTTTGCTTAAATATGTGTTGTAGTCCACAATAGTCCATCTTTAGTTCAAATTTTCATCCAACAAGGTAGTGTCTCCAAACCGTCAAGGCCTAAATGATGGCTAACAACTCAAAATCATGCATTGCATAGTTCTCCTCATGAATTCTCAGTTTCCTTGAGATGTAAGCGATCACTTGACTGTCTTGCATCAAGACTCTGCCTAATCCTTCCATGGATGGGTCAATGCATACCAAGAAGTTTGCGTCCATGTAAGGGACCTTTAGTATCAGTGTTGTTGTCAACAACCCATTGAGCCTATGAAAATTTTCCACCCATTTCTCGGTCCAAACAAACTTTTTTTTCTTCTTCTACAACTCCCTGATCAGATTTGTTATCTTCGAAAATCCCTCGACGAACCGTTGATAGTATCCTGCTAAACCCATGAAGCTATGCACTTTTGGGATGTTCATCATCACAGACCATTCCATAATAGCCTCAACCTTTGCTAGATCCATGGCGATACCTTCACCGAAAATGACATGCCCTAAGTAGTGAATCTTCAATTGATAACATGAGCATTTGTAAAATTTCCCATACAATTTGTGCTCTCACAAACACTGTAGTACCAAGTGCAAGTACTCGTCATGCTCCTTCGTCATCTGAGAGTAAATAAAAATATCGTCAATGAATACTTGGATGAACTTTTCCAAGTACTCGTGGAACACCTTGTTCATCAAACTCATAAATACCCCTGGGGAATTTTTTAGTCCAAACGGTAAAACAGTAAACTCGTAATGTCCAAACCTCATCTTAAAGGTGGTCTTAGGGGCGTCTTCCTCCATCCATAACTGGTGATACCCTAATCGCAAATTGATTTTTGAGAAAACCGTCTGACCCTTCATTTGATCGAAAAGATCATCAATCCTCGGCAATGGATACTTATTCTTGATTGTTGCCTTGTTCAATTGTCGATAGTCAATGTAGAGCCTCCACGACCCATCCTTCTTTTGTATGAAAATAACAGGTGCACCCGATTGTGACACACTTGGACGTATCAGTCCTAGATCCAACAATTCTTTCAGTTGCATTCTCAACTCCTCTAACTCCGACGTCGACATCCGATAAGGAATTCTGGCTATCGGTTCAGTCCCTGGTTTTAGGTCTATCATAAACTCCAATTCCCTCTCCAGCGGCATCCCATGTAACTCCTCTAGAAAGACGTCTACAAAGTCTCTCACCACCAGAAGGTGTTCTAGAACTTTTGCTACTCCCTTCTCGTTTAACACAAGGATCACATAAAGATTTCACCCCTTGCACATGCTCTTTCGCAGCTGCAAGGAAGAGATGAACCTCATTGAAACTCCTTAGCTCTGACCTACAATCACACATCTCTATCACTCATCATCAAACAAGCTCAACAATTTCGTCTTACAGTTGAGTATCGCCTCATGTGATTCCAACTAGTCCATACTGATCACGACATCATAAGATCCTAAGATCATGACGTACAGGGTGTCCCTGGGGACAAATTCTCCTAGGTTATTGGTACATCCCGTAACCTTTCCTCCAACCTTCTGTTTGGCTGCCAAATCCATCTCTAGGAAGATAAAATCATCTTCTTCTACTGCCTTTACCTTAATACTTTTTAGCACTGCACCAGAAATGAAACTCTCAATAGCACCAAGATCTATCAAAATACTAAGGGTCTGTTTAGCGATGGTATTTGATGTCTTGAGCATGGTCGACTGGTGCTCTTCCTGGTAGTTATTAACTACTACATGAATTCGATGGACCTTGACCATATCTCCTACAGTAGTGGTTCTAACTGATCCAAATGCTCTAGTCCTCTCCACATGGTAGTCGCACTAGTAATGTGGCTCCCCACACATCTAACACCCCTTCTTTGGCCCAATACTCTTGGTACCTCAAGTAGACGATGATGACCCACCGACCTAGAATACTAGTCTATTATATTGAACATGCCTAAAATGTTGTTGCTGCGGTCGATGTTGCTGATAATGTTGTGGTCCCTGGCAAGGTGTCCATTGTTGAGGCCCTAATTGTCGAGGTGTAGTGAAAATGGATCCCCTATGAAATCCATGATATCCTGACACATGTCTAGCTGGTGTCTGATGTTGATGCGTAGCAAATGACACCTGCTCTGTTGGTATTGCTGGAGTCCTGCTCTGACCCCCATTGTTAATCTCCTCCTCTTCTATGAGGGACTTCTAGACAACATCATGCAATGTTTGAGGCATCAGAATCCTAACATTTGCACGTATGTTTCCATTAAGGACGAACATGAACATGTTTCCCTTAAGTTTCTCAGTATTAAGATGTGGTGCATATCGATGTTTGTTGGTGTCTGATGCTATTTTTCACTAGATGACACCTGCCCTACTGGTCTCGCTGGATTCCTTCTCTGACCCTCGCTGATAAGCTCCTCCTCTAGTATGAGGGCCTTCTAGATGACATCATGTAAGGTTTGAGGCATCAGAATCCTAACATTTTCACGTATGTTGCCATTAAGGTCGATCACGAACCTCTTGACCTTAATTTTCTCAGTATTAATATGCGACGCATACCAAATAAACTCTATAAAATGGGCCTTGTGCTCAGGCACCGTACGACTACCATGTCGTAAGGCATTGAACTCATTGAGATGATGCTCAATGAATTCCTCAGTTAGGTACCTCTCTCGGAACTGTTCCTCAAATAGTTCCCATGACACGTCTTCAATGACCAAGTTCATTTTTGGCAGGAGTGTCTTCCACCATAGAAGAGAGCTTCCCTTAAGTTGAAATACTGCCATGCGGACCTTCATGTTGGGGGTATATTCATGAAGTGCAAAGCACATATCCATATTCTCCAACCATTCTTTAGTGGTTGTGTCATCCAGGGCACCAAAGAACTTGGAAAATTTGACCTTCTCGAGTTCGCAGTGAATGCTACCAGTACCAACCAGAGCGCACAGTCGACCCTCAGGGGGTGTCGGTGCCCTATCTTTATCTCTTTCCGAACTATTGATCATTGCCTTAGAAATCCATTGAAAATAGCTCATCATTCTAACCACATCACCCACTACTAACTGCCCCTGCCTGAAAACTTGTTTGTCTCCCTGGGTGTTAGACCCATCAGACGTGGATGCTACTGGAGGCATCGCGCCTCCTCCTCTAGAACCCCATCGTCTGCCTCCACGGTTTCCTCTAATCATGATTAATTGAATGAATACAAGCTAACTCAATTAGAAGCATTATAATCAAATCATATCAATGAAATTCATAGTGATACCAAGTCGCAGGTTGAGTGATGCAGGAGCATCTCCAACATCAAGTGAGCCAGTGCAGGAGAAAAAGACAGTTGGACAAGCGCCATCATAATTTTTGAATTTCTCTTGGATTTGATGCACGAACATAAATGTGACAATTAAATGAATCACACTTGTATAATGTAAATGGACCTTGAGCAATTTTCTCTCGTCCTTAGTAGGTAGAAGGCATTTATAGTAGTTAATGTAGGTAGATAGAATTAATTCTAGATTAGAATATTTGAGAGTGCAAGAGGGAAACGAGATATAGACACCCTCATTGTGTATTGTAACATTATCAGAGGAAGAAGAGCAAGAGCATGCAGAGAGTTGTGTAAGAACACCCATGTATAGATATTTGGATTAATACAATGAGCTTGATTCAAATTCATGGTTTCATGTTTGTTCTTTGTGTATTCATGATGAATGATATGCTCATGAATGTTTGCTTCTAGTTATGAATTTGCTTTATATGATGTGTATATGATTTCATGTTTTGAGTTTGACGTTTGAAAGGAAGTAGGAATGAGTTTCAATTGTTTCTCTATCTGAACAAGGATTCCTGCAAGGAGTGCATTGACAGAGGGTTCAGATAGGATAGCTTTTGTTCTCATTCACTCTGAAGTGAAAACAGGCACAGAAGCCGTGCAAGGAGTGCACAGGCGGAGATAAGTCTCAGGGGTTGTGAACCTGAGAGGATAATTTAGAGACTGTTGCTTCCAGTGTGCGCAGGGTCGAAAGGATTCAACACTTGGAAGTGGTTGAATGTCTACCGCAAAGAGTGCGTGCAAGGTTTTCTAGAAGATTCAGAGTTGGGAAATCTCAGGAGGTATAGGACCTTTGAGTAATCACCAAGGAGAAGCACAGGGAGCTTGTTCCATGGAGTTTTTAGCAGGCATTGCATGTTTGCGTGTGGGAGGACAAGTTGGTGGAGGAACACTTAGTCATTCACAGAATTCATCAGGAGGAAAGGACGATCGGAATTCTCTGAGGAGAATTTGTGAATTTTCGTGAGCTATTAGATCTCACAGAGGAGCAGGGGAGTTACAACAAAAGCATTGAAAGGGTTCTAAGATCAGGAGGGGTAGGACCATACATCCAAGCCACAAGGGCCATTGGATTTACGCATGGATATGTGCATTGAGGTTTCATGGGTTGAAGTCCCGTAAACGTTGCAATGGGAATCACGATATTATGATACGTGATATCTCAGAAGTCAAGAGGATTTTGTGGGCCACGGAGCAGTTAGTGAGTGAACAGGTGGCATGCCGTTTTGGAGATTCATGGAGCAAAGTTTCGAAAAAATTGCATCAGCATTCGCGATATTGTGAACTCCGAAATATCGATGAAGTGACGTAGGGTTGAAAGGTCAAACTCGCGCATGTGTCGGAGTTTAAGCATATCGGGATTCAGGAGTTAGCGAGATAAGTTGTTCGACATTGCGATTACTGAACTCGCGATAAGGAAAATCCTGAAAGGAAAAGGAAAAAGGTCAGCGTTGATTGTTTCGGGTTTCATGGATTCGAGAGACCAATGCTTGACCACTGGTTTTGCGAAGTTGCGAAGTCCAATCCTCCAAGTGTAAAGAGGGGATCCTATGAAGAGCTTATTGTGGGTGAAGATTTCCCGATAGGGAAATAGAAGAATTGGTTAGAGTTCTTCAGGCAGTGTGAAAGGAAATATCTTGTGCTGACGTTGACCTTTCGACCTGTGGGTTGAGGGCATCAACATCAGTTTGGTATCAGATCGTAGAAAGGTTCTTTGCTTTCTGTAGCAGAGAAAGAGAATTCACCATGCCGCCAAGGAGAAGGGACATGCAAACACCCGATCCACCAAAATATAGGGAAATGCTGAGAAGAAGAGGCAGGAATATGAAAGATCCAGCCATGGAGAGAGAAATACATGATCTACGAGCTAGACTCGAAGACATGGAGATGGCACAAAGATGCATAGTCAGTCTAGGGGATCTCAGTGATTTCGAGAGAGAATTCGAGGTTGAACGTGAAGAATAAGTTGCATATGAAGATGCATCAAACATACGTTTGATCAAAGCTATTGCAAGGATGGGTACAAGAGAAAATATGGACATTCCAGTTTATGAGGGAAACTTGGATGTAGAATAGCTTCTAGACTGGATTAGATCTCTAGACACATACTTCAACCTTGAATATGTTGAGGAAGACAAGAAAGTCGAGCATGTTGTCACTAGATTGAAGGTACATGCAGCATTGTGGTGGGATGAACTACAAGATGACAGATGCTACAGAGGCAAGTAGAAAATCAGGAGTTGGGATAGAATGATCGTAAAGATGAAGGCAAAATTCATTCCCAGGGACTACCAAATTACTCTATTTAGGAGGATGCAAAACCTGAGACAGAATCTGATGACAATGAAAGAATACACTGAGGAATTCTACATGATGAACATCAGGGCATGTCATCGGGAGAGAGATGATGAAAAGGTTGCAAGCTATATGAATGGCCTGAGATATGATATCCAGGATGAGATGATCATGGTAACCATCCGAACAATGGAAGATTCTTATCAGATGGCTCTAAAGGCTGAAGAGAAGATGATACGAAAGTAGAGTCAAAGAGGTCGAGGCAGAAGTCAGCCCAGAGGCAAATTAGTTTCCCAGGACAAATATTAGAAGCCCAAGGAAGACTAGAAGAAACCTCAGACTTGAACTGAGAGAGGTGGAACCTCACAGAGAGGGAAATATGCTGAACAGAGAGGGAAGCATACTAAGCAAAGAGGGGATTATGATGACAATAATACTTTTCCTCATACTAGAGGTAGAAGAAGAGTGTTGGGTATGTGTTATATTCTTTGCACGAGTAGTAGTGTCTAAGCATCTGCGTCGAGTGCGCAGGGGGGTGTAGGGGGGCAGAGCCCCCCGCACGGGGCTCCGGGGGTAGCACCCCTGAATTTTTTTTTCGGGATGACATATTTCCACCGGGACGACATATTTATGGGATGACATATTACTGGGATGACATATTTCCGAGACCACATGAAATTAGGTGGTTTTTTGGCACATGGTTTTTTGCCGATGGTTTTCTATTTTTGGTTAAGGAATTAGGGTTTTGGACTAATCTAGGTCATTAGGTTAGGGTTTTGGACTAATCCAGGTCATTGGGTTAGGGTTTTGGATGCCACTGTCTCCTATATGTATATTGTATTGTAAACAATGTAACACAATGTATGAATATAATATATGTTGGTTTTCCTGGTTTGGGTTTCCAGGTGAAAAATCTCTGTGTAATGTTTGTATTTGCCATTGTATCTTTTCTGTTCTTTTCTGAATATCAGTTTGCAATAGATATTATACAAGTTTAGAATTTACATTTGGTATCAAATATTTATTGGCTTCATGGGGACACCTTTGTCGTCAAGGGTTTGGCTCGGGACTGTGATAAGCCTTGTTACAGTGGGAGATCTGCGGTATTGTTTTTTAGGTGAAAAGAAATGGCAAGCAATTCAAAGATGGAGATTGAGAAGTTTAATGGGAAAATATTTGAGTTATGGAAGCTCAATATGGAAGATCTTTTGGTGGACAGAGATCAGTAGATCGTGGTAGATCCAGGTACGACACCTATAGAAACTTCTGCAAATGATTGGAAAAAGATGGATCAAAAGGAAAAGAGCACAATTCGATTGTGTCTCTCTGATTCAATATTACTAAATGTGTCAGAAGAAGATACAACCAAAGATTTATGGGAAAATTTGGGGAAGTTGTATCAGTCTAAGTCCCTAGTAAATAAACTATTCCTGAGAAAGAAGCTATATAACTTGAGGATGAGAGATGGAGACTCGGTGGCAGAGCATTTGAACACCTTCAATACTGTGGTAAGTCAGTTAGTATCTGTTGATATTAAAATTTTAGATGAAGATAAATGTATCAGTTTGTTTTTCTCTTTACCAGACTCGTGGGATACTCTGGTTGTGGCCATAGGTAGTAATAAAACTTTTTTGAAGTTTGAAGAAGTGGTCTCGTCCTTGTTGTCGGAGGAGATGAGACGAAAGAATATGGAAGGACATAGCACAAACGCATTATTTTCAAGAGGACGTTCCCAGGAAAGAAATAAATCTAATTTCTCAAGTGGGATATCTAAGTCTAAGGGTAGATCTAAATCTCCTAGAATGTTTGGAAGGGTATGTTGGAGGTGTGGAAAAGAAGGGCACTACAAGGAGCAGTGTAGATCCAAAGTTGAGAAAAAGAAGGGATCTGAAGAATCTTCTTCTACATAAGAAAAGACCTCCAAGGAAGAAGGAGGGGATGTGTACTTGGCCTCTTCAAGTACACATGCAGATCATGAGGCATGGTTGATTGACTCAGGTGAATCCTTTCATATGACTCCCCACAGGGAGTGGTTCTGTGAATATGAAAAGTATGATGGAGGTAATGTTTTCTTGGGTAATGATGCGACAAACAGAATCATAGGAAAAGGAAGGGTCAAGTTGAGACTCATATATGGAAGGATTAGAACACTGCCTGGTGTTCTACACATCCCACGTATGGCCAGAAATTTGATTTATGTAAGCAAAATGGAATATGTTGGAGTAAAAACAATTTTTTAAAAGGGAACTTGTAGGATGGTTCGAGGAGCAATGGTGTTGATGAGGGGGGTTCGGTT